>OX578143.1:30310008-30395910 GCA_951213105.1 Amaurobius ferox
AATCTTTTCTTTTATCAAAAATTCTGAAATAAGTTTTATTATTGTCTTTAACTATACATAAGTCCAAATAATTTAAACTTTCATCTGAATTGCTAGGAGTTTCTATTAGGTTTAAAGTTTGTGGATAAGAACTAAAATCCATTTTGAAATCTACAACACTACAACACAAAATCACATCATCGACGTATCTCATATAGACCATTTCATTTAATATATGGGTACACTGTTTCATACTTATCGAGATAGATGTCTGCTAGAACCGAAGAACAACTTCCCCCCATTGGGATGCCCTTAATCTGCTTGTAATAGCCTATACCGTTATATAGTACTGTCTCGAAAAGTAACAGTCTCACCAATGCTGTATACCTAGTCAGCGACATCAATAAATGCAATTTATGTGCATAGAATAATACTATCACTATGTTAAGCAAATCATTTATATCAATGTTATTGTAAAGATCGCTAAAATCAAAACTCTTATACACCACATTATGCGGTATGCTCTTTAATTTATTAATAGCTTCAAAACTATTTTTAACAAAATAAGATCCCTGTTTCTTAAGTTCTGCAATAACTGGCCTAAGCACTATGAGTATATATATATATATGTATATATATATATATATATATATATATATATATATATATATATATATATATATATATATATTTATATACCCTGACGTATCTTTAACCATTTCCGAGTTATGGTGGATAGAAGGAAAGTGCGTCAAGTCTGGAAAACCACAAATTTGTGAGGTTTCTGAAAGATCTACACCCAAAATAAGCACATAATTGGAAAGTGTAGAAAAAATACTATAAGATGACACCACTTCCATCAGGATATACGGATTTATTACTCGCGAGGTGCCATGATTGTCCCTCATTTCAATTTCCATACGTTCCATTTATGCACCATCCTGTCGCTTGCCGCATGTTCTTCGAATATCTACTTCAACGAACGCCGATTTCAGTGGTGTATTGCAAATTAACAGCTAAATGTCTCCCGAACTAAAACACCGATATGGTTTATTGTTGGCTCATTCGAAAGCTGGAGGAATGGAAAAGTTTTTGGTGCATTTGATCGATTGTAGCTAGAAGTGTTTTTGCGGTATAGTCGGTTACAGATTTTGGTAACATTTCGATTTTGCACCTTAGTCAATGTTTTAGTGCTTGTAGCTCGGCATAAAATCCATATATCTTGATGTAAATGGTGTCATATTACGGGAATTTTTCTACTCACTTGAATTGTGGGTTTATTTTGCGTGTAGCCCTTTCATAAACTGCACAAATTTGGGAATTTTCAGACTTGACGGACTTTCCTTCGATCCACCATGATTCGGAAACGGTTAGAAATAGAACAGGGTTGCTATACGGCGCGGTTATCGAGGGAAATCGCGGAGACGCGCGGTACCACTGGGTAAAAACCCCAAGTTATTTATTTAGTTATACAGATTTATTACAATTTCTATTGAAAAAATCTGAATTTTTAGTTCAATTAAATCAAGAATTATTGAAAATAAGTATTGGAAAATTCCACTAGATGGTAATACTACAGCTTTCCTCGGAGAAAGAGGACTCTCAAAAATCTGTAGTGCATAGAATTTTCAAGGTATAACACAATTTAAAATAATAAATGTTTTAAAAACAAATTATGCATGTTGATTTTATCATATGATGTAAATGTGTGTCAAATTTTGAGTCTCATGAACAATAAACGTAAAATTTGACATTAATTCAAAAATTCTAACAATGTATCTCATAAACATATTCTAAAATAATAAATATTTGAAAATAACCATAAATATTTGAAATTATCTATGTTGATTTTGTCATATAATCTACCTCTGTATTATATTAATTACGTAATATACACTTTATTTTCAAGAATTGAGTATACTAATATTGAAATGCATTATCACTGCTCTCTTGAACATAATGATATGGACATCTTAAATTTCAAATGATTCATGTTCTAATCACACGAGAAAAGTAAATATTAATTGGGGTAATTTTGCAATTATATTTTCTTCGGGATCGTATCGTAATTGTGTTTTGCCAAAGTGGTTTGCTTAATAATTTCATTTAGTTAAGGGGGTTCTCGTATAGTAATTATGTTTTGTTCATGGATCGTAAAGAAATTACTCCTTTTTAAGAGGGATCGCATAACAATTACGTTTCATTAAATGGGATCGTATAGTAATTACGCTTTATTAAGGGAGATTGAATAGCAATTACGTTTTGTTAGCGGGTCGTGTAAAATTACATTTTAATAAGAGGAATCCCATAATAATTACATTTTGTTAGGAGGCTTCGAAAAGTAACCACGCTTTGTCAAGTGGGATCGTGATACGTGGGATCGTGATACGTGGGATCGTGATACGTGGGATCGTGATACGTGAGATTGTCAACTTGTATATCAAACTATTGATTTCCAATTTTGAATGAAACTCGAAATTAAAATGTTATTTTATATAAAAGGCTTGTATACTATTAAATGTAATGTTCAATTCATCTACGAGAAATCGACATAGCAAGCATTGATCTAAAAGCAATATACTTTCAAAACTGCCATTTCACTTGAAATTATGGATTTGCCTAATACAAATGAAGTAATAATGTCTGATCTCTCATTGCATAATTTACAAGAATCCAATCTTTGTATTATATTGCGATTCTGAATTATTTTCCTTCTGAGTATTTTTTATCAAAAACTGTAGGCTGGTACCCCAAAATCTTCAAAATGTTGAAAATTTGAATATAGGTCTATATTTCAATAACTACTGAAATAAATGTAATAAAATTGTGTAGCATAATAAAATAAAACTATCGTGCCTTTGTAGACATATACGAATACACAGAGATACACATCATTCCGAACATGTTACAAATGATTTCAGGTCCTAAAAGTTGTTTTTTGTTGAGATTTTAAATTGAGACTAAATGTATAAATGTAATGTGACGCATTGGGATTTAGTTAATAGATTTACACTGAACACGTAGTTAACTGTCAAAAATGTAATATCTTTCCTGCAGAAATTGTGTCTACGCTTAAATGAGAACATTTAAAGAAAAAAGATGTATGATTAATTTATATTCGGTTTGCTGTTCTTCAAGTCAAGTGCATTTATCTTTCACAAGCATGATGTGTAGTATCAGCATGTAAATTTACGAATTGATGAGAATGAAAATATTATTTCTAGGAATATATAATCGTTTAAATGGTTTAGATAGAGAATTTTATGTAATATATATTTTCAAGATAAAGGAGTTAGGAGTAAATCTCAATTCATTGCTTTAATTCTAAAATATTTAACAAATCGGTTTAAGCTGTATATGGAAGGTGTGGTGAGGTGAATTCTACACATAAATACAAAAATAGAACACATAAATACACTAAATATTACTCACCAATAGTTTCAATCAGCTCAACTGCGTTTCGTATAGTGGGGTCCGATTGGACTTAAGTACATTGCATACCCTAATTAAAGAGTCACTTCCTTTTTGTGGCCACTTAATTTATTAAAAGAACACATGAAATCTCAATGAACACTAATAACAATACAAACACAATTACAATTACTTCTCAATTACCCAAGCTTGACCTCGGGGTGTACGGTTAATGTTACTTTAATTTGTATGTTTTTTAAATTATCCCAAACTTGCATTTAATTACTTTTAAAGGAAACAAAAATAAAATTCATTGGGCAAATATCCCATGAAGCTTAAAGTTACCCTTAAACACTGGAGATCACATCAAAAATACCGTTACACATTACTTATACAACATTTTAAATCAAATATAATTAACCATACCTACATTACAGAAGAAATGACACTCAAATGGGTGCTGACGAGTCGGACGGTCTGGGTCTTCAACTCAAATGGGTGCTGATAGCAATCCCTCTGCACATCGGAAATGGGTGGCAATATTATTGAATGGCAAGTTCAGTATTGGACATTTCATAAATATTACTGTCAGTTTGAGCCGCTCGGTTGAGGTTAAACAGGCGACGAAAGTTCAGACAAGGATTATTCCGGAGATGGACACATTGTCCACTTCAATTCGATTCCTCTTAACGTTGGCTTATTCCCAGCGGTTCCTCAGAACTTGCGTTCAGGCGTTGCCGGACGGTCAAGATCAATTACGTAAACTATCATCGTCAGCAGGATCAGACCGGCTAAGACTTAGACAGGGAATTCTCCACCTCCTAACGTTGTCTTAGGCCCAGCAGATCGTGAGAACTTGCGTACAGGCGCTACCATAAGTCAAGAGGAATTACGTTTCAGTAGAAATCATCTGCCACGGACCTGACTGAATCCATTCGATGACACCCAGTTGACGTTCGTCTGCTGCATAGGAGCCAGGGATTGATGCTCCGCAAACACTCCGTCCATGCAGTGCCACAGTTGCCACGGCTTGAATGCAGCTAAGGGAGCAAATGTCCCACACCACGCCGTTTAGAGACAGAGCTGTGTTGCACTGCGACACCCCAAAAAATGATGACTTTCTTTACTCACTGGTCGCCACCGTCCGAAGAATTACGCCCTCGCGCTGAATTAGGCTCTGACTCGTTTTGGCTACGAGTCGCCATACATCACCGGATACACGACGTCGGATCCTAGCAGAAAGCATTGGCCGCCCTAGATAGGGGCCACGGATACCGTGCCTGAAATGCATCAACGTGCATGCCGGATCGGACTTCACCAAAAAACACAAGTGACACGCACTTGGAGTGCTATTCTCTCGAGATCAGAAAGGCTTCAGAGTTATTTACATTTTACTAAAAATTTCCAGAAATTTTGAGACGAGGGGAACGACAAAATAAGGGAGGAAGTCCCCCAATTCCCATTCGCTGTTTCCCAAGCGCAATAAAAAAAGGAGGTCCAATTTTGCTTCACACCATTGGTTTTCGAAGAGACGCTCATTTTTTATACGCTCCACTAAACTCAAGAACCAGAGGGATTTCTAGTAACCGGGTGGTCCAAGGAACGAACCCGACACGAGCCACACCTGACAGGGCTATGCATTTTCAGAGATTTGTAGCTCAACTTTGTCATTTTGCTGCAATTAATTCTCTGACTATTTACAATCCATGTCAAGTGCGCATACAAACCAAAGGCGCCAAAAATCCCAATTTCGTCGGTGCAGAGGCATAGCTATATACATAATACAAAACCATGATATATATTTCAAGTACATTACAATTGCCCCTTTTATTTTTACCCCGCTGCTAATTACAAACATGTGGAAATGCATCATAACAGAAGGAAGTGTAAGTTTGACTATATTACGTTTGAACTCAGAATCTTTTTTCTCAAATATATGTGTTTAAGATTTTTATTACGATTGATTGTCATTTTTAGGTTATGTAATCAGAAATGTTTTTTCTTTCAGAAGCAGTTTTTTAATTGTTTCTGAAATTCTTACTGTCCACACAATTCTTACTATCTAACTGTATAATTCTTACTCTGCTAAAATTCTTACTATCAGAAACAATATGAAAATTAACAACTTTTACGGCTTGTAAGATGAGAAAAATGTATATTTTTTCTTTAATATGTAAGACATATTATTGTTTATCAAGCCCTAGTCTGTAAAGGATAGATCTGTACATTGGACAGATAGATAAATGTTGTTCTCAGACTAATAAACAAAATATACGCATTCGAAAGTTAACAAACGATATACAGATGATATCCTATATATAAATGCCATTCTAATATGTGGTATAAATGACGTTCTAATATGTGGCATAAATGTCATTCTATTATGTGGTATAGATGTCATTCTAATCTGACCATTCTAATCTTTTTCGTAGTGTTGCAATTTTCATAAACATGATTGTATAATAAGAATTGGAATTTTAAGGATTCTCCAACCAATTAGAATGGAGTAAGCACTGAGCCTGAATTGTTGTGGATATAAAGAACATGCTGTCCCTCACCTCAAATGATAAAACCTTGGGGGGTGGATTAGCCCTTAATCCATCCACAATGGACAAAGCAGAATTCCTAAGACAAATTGGAACTCTTACTTGCACTGAAATCAAAGATGATGAGTATAAGTAAAGGCAAGCATTTTACCTGCTGCTGCCAAAAAATATTTTAGACTTCACTTTTAGATATACTTGTTTTCTTGAATAATTTCGATTTTGAGATTTATACAAAAAATTGCGTTTATTGAACAATTCAACACGTATGACATTGCACAAACCAACTTGTTTTGCTGAATCTGCAATGATGTTAATAGAGGACAATTTATTCCATAAAAATGTTTTGAAGCAGTGAACGCCGACTACAATCATAGGGTACATCTCAAAACAGCCGGGCTCAAAAGAAGCGAGGTGTTCTGCAGGGGTTGCCAAGGGAGGAGCAGGTGGCACCATCCCACTAGTGAACTACATAAAATCTTTTCACAACGCAGGGTATTAAAAACTAGAAAAGATATGATGTGGGCAGCATATAACTTTTCTTATATGATGCAATGATTTTACTTCCTTCACAGTTTACCAAGGATGTACAAGATCCATGGCATAATGTATTTAATATTAAATTGAACATAGATATTTGCCGCGTTTCTGACACACGGTGTGTAAGACAACTTCGAAATATCTAATTAACTTTATTTTGCACAAATCTAGCTTGACAATCCGAAATATAGCTAGCATCTACTAAGCAGTATACTAGTCCATATATTACACTATTATAATCATTAAAAACTAATATCTTAATATACAAAGCCGATAGTTTACGTTCCAAACAAAAAAAATCCTGAAATTAAAATGTAAATTTCTAGTAATGTTTTTGTACTGTCGATATTATATTTACCATTGTATTGTTGAATTTGAAAAAAAAGGAATCCACCATATAATAATCGTTAAATTGGGGTATAACAGTTAGACGTTAAGTCCATTATAATAATTAATTCTTACACAATTTTCTATCAAAACATAATTACTATATTATCTCTGAAGAAAAGCAATTAATTTGCGTCAGCCTAGACACCCCCCTAACAAAACGTACTTGTCACACAAACCTTGAACATCGCTACATTTTGGAACAAGAAAATCAATCTTCGCAAACAGAAAGGAATTATCAAATAAATTGATCTTTATTTTCCAAAATATTGGATATTTATCAATTTGGCGTAATTTTCGTTAAGTTTTTTTCGCCAAAATGGCAACATTTTCGTCAATTTAACAACAATTTCGTCAATTTGGATATATTTCGTCAAATTGTCACTAAATGTATCGCTAAGAATTGCAGAGAGACAAATAAATGTCTTTTGGAGCATTATTTGACGTCAAAATACAAAACTATTTTAAAAATCATCTTCTCGTAAATGGAGATCTATGAGAATGATATAAGCAAACTTATCGCGTAGGATATAAAAAGGGAACAAACATATTTCACGGTATTTAACCCCTTTTAAATTTTGTGTAATTTTTTTTTATAAATAATTTAAAACATGTACAATATCTTGAGTACGGTTTCTATTGACATACTAAAATGTATTGCATTCGCTTTCTAATGGAAAATTACAAAATAAATGATTATTCATGTAACGTTATTGAAAGTTCTTACAGTGTCAGATAAAAGAAACATAACATCTGGAAGACATTTGTTTATTTTTACTTTCCTTATATACATAATGTATAAGAAAAGTATTGTGACGTGGTCGAAAATTCGAATTCGAGTTTTCGACGGGAGAGCACGTTTCAAGCACCCCTGATCACGAATCAAACATTTTTGAAGTGATGTCTGTGTGTGTGTGTGTGTGTGCGTGTGTGTGAAAGTATGTGTGTATGTATGTGTGTGTGTCAGTGAGCCTGTGGAGACGATAACTGACGAACGAATGGACCGATTCGAACCAAATTTGGTACAAAAATCACAATCCGTAAACACTGGAAGCCTATTGTTTTTATACGCAATCGAATGTTCAGAACCCCCCCTAAATTTTCGAATGAAATTTTGAAAAAACCGTCAAAAAATTAAAACCACTAATAAAGTTACGCAAATAGACATTTCTTATGTAATTTTTCATTAGAAAACGATTGACATAAATTTTAGAACGCTAACGTGAACCGTTCTCGAGATATTGTACATTTTTTAAAAAAATTATCAAAAAGTCATATAAAATAAAAAGAAAAATATTTCCTATTGAGAAACATGTTTACTTTTCATATGTAATACCATGCGATAAATTGAGTGACATCCTTCTCGTGGATCTAGCTCGTTCCATTCTTGAAAAAATATACTTTGAATAATACTTTTGTATTTGAACGCCAATAGTCATTTATCTGCTTTAAGAAAAATTTATTTCTTAGTGCATAACGCTTGGCGAGATTTTGGCGACGAATTTGGCGGAATGTCGCCAACTTGGCGACTTTTTTGAAATGTTGCCAAATTAACGAAAATCTCGCCAAATGGATAAAAATGACGCTAAATGACGACTAATTGTCGAACATTCAATATCTTGGAAAGAACATTAGTATCTACTACAAGAAAATCCTATTTTTTTACTGTAAAAGTAGTAAATTCATTAAATTATATAAGGAAAGTCATGTGTTGCCCACATCAGATTTTTTAGATTGATAATTACTTTAACAATTATTCCCGAAGGAATTTAGCTATGTTTAAAGAATAAAAGATTAGAGTAATAACATTTAAAAAAACTGAACTCGATTATTAAAGATATGTAAATTATATTACATTCTGCCAGCACAGCATTTACTTATTATTATATATTTTATTTTAATATATACAAAACTTATTTTAGATCATCTTTGCAAACTCTCCTTGAATATTAATAGAAAAGTATCAAACTATATCAACATAAATCTGTTTATGCATAGTTTGCTTAAGTTACATATAAATTTCTACTTTTTTTTTAGCTTTTAGTCAATGTAAACTAATTCTTCATGAGACAAAAATGTTTAAAAGTCAAAATTATGCAAATGTTATATAAAATGCATGGGATAAAAAATTGTAATTTTAAATCAATATTTAATTTAAAATATTTAAGCATTTAATATAAATCAGTAATTTATTAAACATATACAGTAACAAATGCACGTTTAATTTTTAAAATATTTCTCAAGTATAAAAATGTCCACAAAATTTTGACATCCAATTTGAAAATAGTCATTCAGTAATGTATGATAAATATAAAGTAGCAATAAAAATGTATGTAATATTTTCAATGTATTTTCAAGAAAAGCATTTAAAAACTATCAAATCCGATTTTAAAAGTAAATCAATACAGCAAAATGTTTCTTAATTTTTTTAAATAATTTCCAAGAAAGAAAGTTCGCCTAAGTTTTTACATCTAAGTCCACGTCCACAATAAGAGCTTACAATTTCGTCCCAGTAGCTCAACGGTAGAGCATCAGTTGGCCAGTTCGGAGATTCACGGTTTGGTAACCTTCTAGGTTAGTGCAAATATGTCGGAGGTCTGAAAGTGATCCTACTTCAACTAGCATGGCTTCAATGGTCTCTGGAATAATGAGCGTTGATTTCAAATCGGATGGACAACGATCACACAGGATACTAATTCGAATACAGGAGCCTAACCTGAGGTAATAATAGCAGGGGTGGTCAACCAAAGTGCCAGTTGCAGTGAAATCTGACATTAGGTGGTGGAGAATACAGATTGCACTTCGAATATAAGAGCTTACAATCTTGTCCCAGCAGCCCAACGGCAAAGCGTCGGCTGGCCATTTCGAAATTGTTTTAGAATCCCGGTTGGGATAGCAAGATTAAAAGCAAGTAATGAAATAAATGGTTATTTCATGAAACATGAAAAAACTCTTCAAACACGAAAAATTGAAAATTGACCTCTTCATTTTATTATGAGTACAACTCTTTTAACATTCACGAGCACACACATATATCGATAACAAAAGAAGATATCTTATTAGTTGTCTATTAGTCTGCTGGTGGCGTGTCGGAAAATCTCAGTAATCCACAGCTACAAAATTTGGCAAAATGCTAGTTCAAATCAAGTCGGCCTTTTGATGGCAAACAGCTCTTTTTGAAAAAACTTATTCCGAGATAAGAGGTTTTAACATTTTTTAAAATAGATCAGTGTAATGATTTTTTTTCGTATTCGTTAATTTTGATATGCTTAAAAAAATATCATAGCATTTACCCATTAAAAGGAAGACAACTAGCCTTGAAAAATTATCCAACGTATCTTGAAATGCATAATTCCACATTCACGACGACGAGTTATAAAGATACCTCAGATCAATTTTTTAATCGAATTTAGTTTTTAATTTTACTAGCTCTAAAGCGCAATTTCGAACGATTTTCACACAAATCGTTTTCTTAACAATCTAAAGTATTATCACAGACGTTCCACCTTGACACAAATAGAAATATCGAAAATTCCCCTTCCAATATCTGACGGAAATCCGAAGAATAATAAGTTCATTTTAAATTAATTTTATAAAATAACACACGAAACACGTGTTACCAGCGAATTTAAATTTAATTCATCCATCCACGAATCACCATATTCTATAGTGTTTTACTAATTTTAATATGTTCACCGCCAACGAAAGCCACGTTGTCTGAATAAGTAAATGGTCATCACATGCCGGTCACTGTGCTAACATTCATGGCATAATTCAAACAGTCACTTCACCGTCGTAGACTAGATTACTACTATGTGTGTTCTTCGAATTATCCCTTAAGAATGCTTTCAAAAGTCCGAAATATCAAATTTTCGTTTAAATCACGAACCTTTAGAAATATTTCTGTTTACAGATTTTAAATAATGTGTAACATATACAATTGCATAGATACACGCATTTATTGTTGCGTAATAATAGTAACACCTCAAATAAATACTCATTTTCTCATTTAACTTCATAAATAAACACAAAATACTAAAACTAAACTTTGTCAAAAGCAAACTATAAGAAAGTGTGATATACTGTTATTGTTATTTACATAGATGATGTTTTTATAATAAAAAGATAAAAATTCAAGTATCTCACGTGACTTGTCTTCACACTTGTAAAACATAAAAACATTTTTATCAACGTCACGCTAGCCTACACGCAAACTGTGAGACATTGTCGTAACTATAATGGATGCACAAGTAAACAAAACATCCCAATAAAGCATTCCACCGTTTAGAAGAAGATAAACTGCATTATTCAATGTCATATATGATTAATTTTCAGCGTTGTTCTTTAAGAATAGATAATGGAGAATTTAATTGTTAATAATATTATTAATTATTATACAAACTATTAATAATGTGGAAATAAGATAATATGAATATGTAATCGTCTTGTTTTTATACCTATGAAATAAAAATTCTCTAAGTCACGTAAACTTACATGCAAACAGGAAAACAGTTTCGCAACAAGGATTGTTAGTGATTTAAGTAAAACTTCTCAATATGGCTATGACTCGAATTTTTCATACCAGAATCCATTTTAGTAGCTTTTTCTTTCTAATTTTACAAGACAAATTTTGAAATATCGGTATCATGGATAAATGATTATAATTATAGCATGTCACCCTTCACTTTAAAGGGCTTGAAAAATTCTTTCGATTAATACTATGCCCATAATGTATCATCGGGGGGGGGGGTAACTTTCCCCCACGCCTTCTGGGACCTAATGACGTCATGAACAAAAACATTTCGCAACAATTTTTCGCAACAATGATTAAATTTATAAAGTCTTGTGATCATTGAGACATAAATAAACCCTTTCATGCATGATTATGTCAAATTTTGCCCTATGCTGCCATATTATAAAACATAAAAATTGAAATACATTTCGAAGTTTTCGCTCTAATTAAAAAAATTCTATCTAGTTCTAAATTTTTTGATAACATTGAATTTCATGATAAATAGAATTTCATGAATTGATAGAATTTCATGAAAACCCATTAATATTTACAGACACTATTGTGTAAAAAACTTATCGTGGCCAAAAGGCCAGATAATTATGCTTCGAGATAAATCCGGATAAAGTGAAAAGTTCAACATTAAAACAATGGACGTAAGAGTTTAATGTTTCCTGCATCAAAAGTACAAATAAAAGTCTAATAAATTAATTGGTATCAAACACTTTAGAATTCTTTAGCCTACAAATTAATCTTAAAATCAGGAAAGTTGAAGACCCAGACAACACGACCAACCTTAGGGCTAATGGTAGCTTAGTGTGTTGTCGGGGAAAAATATAATAATAAAAAAATCAGGAAAGTGACTAAATTGTTTTAAAGTGCACTGTTCTTATGAATTGTTTATCTCTTAAAAGCGTACTAATAACAAAGACAGTTTAAATATTTAGATTCTGTAATGTCTGAGAGATATACAAAAATTTTCAGTTCATACTGTCAATTATCTGAATAGAAATATGAACATCAAAAAAACCTAATTTTATATATATTATTCCTTAAAGCTGGCTTCATATGTATTCCTAATATTTTACAAAACTATTACAAAAATGCATCTCCTAATTTACAAGCCTGAAACATCCTATGACCTAACACATCTCACCTAAAATAAACGTAGAATAACTAACATCTACAATGACAGAAACTTGTGAATATCTATGGAGACCGACAAATTGAGTACTACTACGCGACTGACATCAAAGTTCATAAAGTAACAGTTCATCCTGCAGCCTGTTGCAATAATACTAAAAACGACAACACATACTTTTTTATATATATTAACACAAACAATAACAAAACAACAATAGTTATTCTTGTTAAAATATAACAATTAACAAGCTTTATAGCTGGAATTGAAAGTGTTGGTTACACCATGGTGAGGAGTGTATAAACATGAAGTCGGTTCATCATACAGTATGTTTTCTGCAAAAGTAGAGCAATCCAAAATATATAACTATTACAAAACGCGAACATTTGTATGTATTAACCAGCAAACTTTGCTTTTTATCTATATTCAAAACTTTTTATAAAAATAAAAATACATGTTAATCACTGGAACACACGTCTTCGATGTCCTGTTTTCTTGGCAATCTTACATTTGAAGCTCATAGGGTTTGAAAAGTCTCTGTATTTATAACTAGTGACATCCGGCCAAAACAGGTGAGATCTTTTTAGAACGTTTTAGAAATTGCTTATAGCGGCTCGGTCATATATAGCCATTTCTGTCTATATATAGCCATTTCTGTCTATATATAGCCATTTCTGTCACGGTTTGGTTATAACCAGAAAGACTCAAAATTTACCCGGTTATCGCGGTTGTATGATAATCTCGTGATGCACAGAAGACTTGTTTTGCTGTTTTCACTGAAAACACTGCTTTGAACCGTGAAGAATAACCGCGCTGTCGATTATTTTTCTTCTCAGTAACCAGATAAACAAAGAAACCACGGTAACGTATCTGGTCATAAGGTTGAAGTGTAAATGACGGTTGCGTCAGCCTGCATATAGCTTTGCCTTTGAATGAGCTGTCGTTTGAGATTTCAAACGGGATCAAAAGTATTACAATATACTATGCGTTATAAAAAAGAAGACAAGAGATTGGTTTTCTTCTACTTAGCCTTGGAAGCTAAGAAAAACGCAGGAGTTACAAATAAAAGAGATAACGGTTTTAGAAATTACATTATGTAAAACAGAACGACTGACAAATTACAATTTAATCAATTTTCGATTGACAAAAGCTTCACTTAGTTGTGTGCTCATTTCTCTTGTATATATATATATATATATATATACAAGATACTTATATATATATACTTATATATATATATATATATATATATATATATATATATATATATATATATATATATATATATATATATATATATATATATATATATATATATATATACATATATATATATATATATATATATATATATATATATATATATATATATATATATATATATAAATCAAAATGAGAATGCAATTTCGAACTAACCGCCATTTTTGTGTAGTTTCAATTGATTGTTCTCTATATCTTAATCTTTTACCTTGAGCTAATTATTATTGTCTTTTCTCATTCCTGCCGTGTTTTATTTTTATTTTTATTTATATTTATATTTATATACTTTTACTTGTGAATTTTATATCCTAATATTCTTCTCATCCCCCTTTACCATTGTAGTGATATGTTACCTTAAATCTTTATCCTTAGTCTTGGTCTATAGTTACTCATTTGTAACAGATATGCTAGTGATGGGTTTTTTTGTAGATACAGTAGTTTATGCGTAATTTTCGCTTGAAATCTTTCAATTTTTATTTATATACACATATATATATATATATATATATATACAATCTGTAAAACATACATGTTAATTTAGCAGCACAAATGATTTATTCTGATTAAAATGAATTTAATTTTTAATAATTAAAGTTCAAATTTTGACATTTCATCAGAGTATTTTAATACATCCAAATGTTTTGCATAGAAACATAGAACGGAATGATTTTTCTTGCAGTAAATTGAAATCTATCAGTATCAAAATTACTATCATTAAGATTATCTCACAAATATTTAGCATATTTTCACAATTCTAGATTGATTTATGAAGTATCTAATGAATCATCAGAGTATAATTTGCATTATTTGTATAAATGTAAACTTGTTAGATGGATGTTATTACGTAGTTAGTTTAGATTACAATATAGAATTCATTAATGTTTAGTAAAACAGCTGAATTTTGCATAGTTGTTATGTTTTAGTGTAATATGAAAACTATAATTCATTAAAAATACGATTTGGTTAAAGAGTAAAACAAATATGTACATTTTGTTTGCGTTCTGAAAGAATAGTTAGAGTAGTTGAGTAATAGTTACTGTATAAAATATTAATTATGGTCGAAATACAAATATAAAATTGCTTAAAGATGTTTTAGTGCGTCTAAAATACAAAGAATATGAAATGAAACTTTCCCCAGTTATTTTAGTTACGCCTTTATTTTAACAAAGTCTATTTATTTACACATGGTTCATAAGATATTTCGTAAGCGTCTCATTTACATTTTATGGAAAGAGAAATGAAAATGAAACGAAATTTTATGGAAAAGACGAGTGAGAAAATGTTTATTCTATCTATTGTAAAGTGGGCATGATCAATATAATAAAATTGATTGTAGCACTCTTAAAGAAAATTTAAAACATTTATGATAACAAACTCGGGAACAAACCAAAATTGAATCGGGAACAAACCAAAACATTTATGGAGCAATGTCTAATGAGTTGAAAGCAACAATAAAAACGTTACAAAGCGAATTTATTGAAGACAATAAGGTTATGGTAAATTACTGTAATATATTCAGAAATGCCAGAATGAGTAATACTGACATGCACAAGAATCTACATATTAGCCTTTTTAAAATGTCTTCCGTCAACAACAATGCACAGTTGATTTTGAGAAAGAATATTACCACGTTCTTGATAATGTGTGATCCTCTTGAAAATTAATATTTTTAAAATTATCCCCTTAAAATTCCAACGAAATAAAAGATTGTCGCTTCCCCATACGTACCGCCCCTTACTACCGTGGAAACGCACAATCTATATTTAAATATCCTACCCATATTAAAAATTAAATCTGAATTTCTTCCCGACTGATAATCTCGAAAACCCGTGTGATGTGCCAATGTGGTAATTTGCGTCAACCAAAGCGCGGTGGAAATTTTGTCAGGCATGCATTATTTATATTCTCAATAATAATCTCCTAAAATTCTCAAATATAGTTCCATAATGAAGGAAATTTGTTTTTCAAAATTATATCTTCCAACCGTTGAATAAGTGCTCACCATGTCTAATGAAGGTAGAAAAGTAATTTGCTTAAAGAAGGCTGAATGAAAGTTCATGTTTGTTTTAAAATAAGCCATTACCATTTAACTTTTGAAGTCTATTTACCAAACTCGGAAAACAATAAATAGTTATGTTTAACCTGTTTAAAAGTAAAATCTACAGTTAACAGACAGAATAGCTTTCTCCAAATATATTGTCAGTTCCAGATCTAAATAGTACTAGCAAACCATGATCAAATTGCTCACCATTATCAAATAACTAAATGTTCTGAAAGTGCCTTTGACCAGAAATAAATAAGCATCATTACTTAAGAGTTAACGGGATCCAATAGGTAATAGAAAGCATTTTTAATTGCATCCATAATGAAGGAGATCTGTTTTTCAAAATTATATCTTCCAACCTTTAAATAAGTGCTGCATCATGTCTAATGACGGTAAATAAGTATTTTGTTTAAGGAAGACTGAAGGAAGGTTCATGTTTGTTTTAAAAGAAGATTAATTTTAACTCTTGCAGGGGCTTGTTGACTTTTGCCAGATCATTGAACTTTTCATGTCTGTTTACCAAACTCGGAAAACAATAAATAGTTATGTTTAACCTGCTTAAAAGTAAAATCTACAGTTTACAGACGGAATAGCTTGATCCAAATATATTGCCCGCTCCAGATCTAAATACTAGCAAATCATGAACAAATTGCTCACCATTATCAAATAACTAAATGTTCTGAAAATGCCTTTAACCAGAAACAAATAAGCACCATTACTTAAGAGTTAACGGGAACCGATAGGTAATAGGAAGCATTTTTCTCTACAAGTAGTCTCACATCTCTCAAAATAATTGATGATATAGTTATATTTAATTTAATACGAACTGCAGCAGAAAGCCGACTGGTTTTTAATGTGATCTTAAAATAAGAAAATTATAATTTATGTTACTGTTTCCCCACTGCAGAATTAAGTTTTTTAATACTTCGAGAATGTATAGGACATACTGTTTTCTTTATAGCAATTTTTACAGTAGAAGTATTAGTTTTAAAGAACTTTTAAATATTTATATTTCATAGTATCCAACTTCTTTAAAATTGTTATTTAGGTTTGTATCATATGATTTAAGTATAAATTATACCTATATCACTTTTTGTTACCAGTATTATAAATATTTTACATTTCTGTGTAAATATACAAAACGAGGAATGTAACACTTTATTAATATTTGCATTTATCTCGAGGAAATCACAAATTTAATGCGCTTCTGCTCATTATTGCACCGTCAAATAGTTTGATAAAAGTTTAAGGTAGCGAAGGAAATATTTTCTTTCGAAATTGGAGATTAAATACACTTTCAATATTACGAGGAAAATATCATTTTAGTCCCGCCACAATCTTTGACGATGCAAGGGATCATTAAACATTAATGTATTGGTGTTTAAATCCTTCAGAAAAGTTATTTGAATATTGAAAAGTGTACCCATTTTATGAGTGTTTGTAACTTCTTATATGAATCAATTTCTGTATATATAAGATTAGAGATTAGTATGTGCAATAGAATCAGCGAATAGTGAAGTTGCAAAGGATAGGTAAAAAAAAATTATAACCGATATTTACAATTAATCGCATTCTAACTTTTTTCATCGGTATCCTCTACATCGAAGGTTTGATTATATAAGTGGACTATAATGTGTATTAAATTGTACTGTTTACATTGTACCATTTCGAAATTGTTTTAGAATCCCGGTTGGGATAGCAAGATTAAAAGCAAGTAATGAAATAAATGGTTATTTCATGAAACATGAAAAAACCCTTCAAACACGAAAAATTGAAAATTGACCTCTTCATTTTATTATGAGTACAACTCTTTTAACATGCACGAGCACACACATATATCGATAACAAAAGAAGATATCTTATTAGTTGTCTATTAGTCTGCTGGTGGCGTGTCGGAAAATCTCAGTAATCCACAGCTACAAAATTTGGCAAAATGCTAGTTCAAATCAAGTCGGCCTTTTGATGGCAAACAGCTCTTTTTGAAAAACTTATTCCGAGATAAGAGGTTTTAACATTTTTTTAAATAGATCAGTGTAATGATTTTTTTACGTATTCGTTAATTTTGATATGCTTAAAAAAATATCATAGCATTTACCCATTAAAAGGAAGACAACTAGCCTTGAAAAATAATCCAACGTATCTTGAAATGCATAATTCCACATTCACGACGACGAGTTATAAAGATACCTCAGAGCAATTTTTTTAATCGAATTTAGTTTTTAGTTTTACTAGCTCTAAAGCGCAATTTCGAACGATTTTCACACAAATCGGTTTCTTAACAATCTAAAGTATTATCACAGACGTTCCACCTTGGCACAAATAGAAATATCGAAAACTCCCCTTCCAATATCTGACGGAAATCCGAAAAATAATAAGTTCATTTTAAATTAATTTTATAAAATAACACACGAAACACGTGTTACCAGCGAATTTAAATTTTAATTCATCCATCTACGAATCACCATATTCTATAGTGTTTTACTAATTTTAATATGTTCACCGCCAACGATAGCCACGTTGTCTGAATAAGTAAATGGTCATCACAAGCCGGTCACTGTGCTAACATTCATGGCATAATTCAAACAGTCACTTCACCGTCGTAGACTAGATTACTACTATGTTTGTTCTTCGAATTATCCCTTAAGAATGCTTTCAAAAGTCCGAAATATCAAATTTTCGTTTTAATCACGAACCTTTTGAAATATTCCAGTTTACAGATTTTAAATAATGTATAACATATACAATTGCATAGATACACGCATTTATTGTTGCGTAATAATAGTAACACCTCAAATAAATACTCATTTTCTCATTTAACTTCATAAATAAACTCAAAATACTAAAATTAACATTGTCAAATGCAAACTATAAGAAAGTGTGATATACTGTTATTGTTATTTACATAGATGATGTTTTTATAATAAAAAGATAAAAATTCAAGTATCTCACGTGACTTGTCTTCACACTTGTAAAACATAAAAACATTTTTATCAACGTCACGGTAGCCTACACGCAAACTGTGAGACATTCTCGCAACTATAATGGATGCACAAGTAAACAAAACATCCCAATACAGCATTCCACCGTTTAGAAGAAGATAAACTGCATTATTCAATGTCATATATGATTAATTTTCAGCGTTGTTCTTTTAAAATAGATAATGGAGAATTTAATTGTTAATAATATTATTAATTATTATACAAACTATTAATAATGTAGAAATAAGATAATATGAATATTTAATCGTCTTGTTTTTAATCCTATGAAATAAAAATTCTCTAAGTCACGTAAACTTACATGCAAACAGGAAAACAGTTTTGCAACAAGGATTGTTAGTGATTTAAGTAAAACTTCTCATTATGGCTATGACTCGAATTTTTCATACCAGAATCCATTTTAGTATCTTTTTCTTTCTAATTTTACAAGACAAATTTTGAAATATCGGTATCACGGATAAATGATTATAATTATAGCATGTCACCCTTCACTTTAAAGGGCTTGAAAAATTCTTTCGATTAATACTATACCCATAATGTATCAACGGGGGGGGGGGTAACTTTCCCCCACGCCCTCTGGAACCTAATGACGTCATGAACAAAAACATTTCGCAACAATTTTTCGCAACAATGATTAAATTTATAAAGTCTTGTGATCATTGAGACATAAATAAACCCTTTCATGCATGATTATGTCAAATTTTGCCCTATGCTGCCATATTATAAAACATAAAAATTGAAATACATTTCGAAGTTTTCGCTCTAATTAAAAAAATTCTATCTAGTTCTAAATTTTTTGATAACATTGAATTTCATGATAAATAGAATTTCATGAATTGATAGAATTTCATGAAAACCCATTAATATTTACAGACACTATTGTGTAAACAACTTATCGTGCGCAAAAGGCCAGATAATTATGCTTCGAGATAAATCCGGATAAAGTGAAAAGTTCAACATTAAAACAATGGACGTAAGAGTTTAATGTTTCATGCATCAAAAGTACAAATAAAAGTCTAATAAATTAATTGGTATCAAACACTTTAGAATTCTTTAGCCTACAAATTAATCTTAAAATCAGGAAAGTTGAAGACCCAGACAACACGACCAACCTTAGGGCTAATGGTAGCTTAGTGTGTTGTCGGGGAAAAATATAATAATAAAAAAATCAGGAAAGTGACTAAATTGTTTTAAAGTGCACTGTTCTTATGAATTGTTTATCTCTTAAAAGCGTACTAATAACAAAGACAGTTTAAATATTTAGATTCTGTAATGTCTGAGAGATATACAAAAATTTTCAGTTCATACTGTCAATTATCTGAATAGAAATATGAACATCAAAAAAACCTAATTTTATATATATTATTCCTTAAAGCTGGCTTCATATGTATTCCTAATATTTTACAAAACTATTACAAAAATGCATCTTCTAATTTACAAGCCTGAAACATCCTATGACCTAACACATCTCACCTAAAATAAACGTAGAATAACTAACATCTACAATGACAGAAACTTGTGAATATCTATGGAGACCGACAAATTGAGTACTACTACGCGACTGACATCAAAGTTCATAAAGTAACAGTTCATCCTGCAGCCTGTTGCAATAATACTAAAAACGACAACACATACTTTTTTATATATATTAACACAAACAATAACAAAACAACAATAGTTATTCTTGTTAAAATATAACAATTAACAAGCTTTATAGCTGGAATTGAAAGTGTTGGTTACACCATGGTGAGGAGTGTATAAACATGAAGTCGGTTCATCATACAGTATGTTTTCTGCAAAAGTAGAGCAATCCAAAATATATAACTATTACAAAACGCGAACATTTGTATGTATTAACCAGCAAACTTTGCTTTTTATCTATATTCAAAACTTTTTATAAAAATAAAAATACATGTTAATCACTGGAACACACGTCTTCGATGTCCTGTTTTCTTGGCAATCTTACATTTGAAGCTCATAGGGTTTGAAAAGTCTCTGTATTTATAACTAGTAACATCCGGCCAAAACAGGTGAGATCTTTTTAGAACGTTTTAGAAATTGCTTATAGCGGCTCGGTCATATATAGCCATTTCTGTCTATATATAGCCATTTCTGTCTATATATAGCCATTTCTGTCACGGTTTGGTTATAACCAGAAAGACTCAAAATTTACCCGGTTATCGCGGTTGTATGATAATCTCGTGATGCACAGAAGACTTGTTTTGCTGTTTTCACTGAAAACACTGCTTTGAACCGTGAAGAATAACCGCGCTGTCGATAATTTTTTTCTCAGTAACCAGATAAACAAAGAAACAACGGTAACGTATCTGGTCATAAGGTTGGAGTGTAAATGACGGTTGCGTCAGCCTGCATATAGCTTTGCCTTTGAATGAGCTGTCGTTTGAGATTTCAAACGGGATCAAAAGTATTACAATATACTATGCGTTATAAAAAAGAAGACAAGAGATTGGTTTTCTTCTACTTAGCCTTGGAAGCTAAGAAAAACGCAGGAGTTACAAATAAAAGAGATAACGGTTTTAGAAATTACATTATGTAAAACAGAACGACTGACAAATTACAATTTAATCAATTTTCGATTGACAAAAGCTTCACTTAGTTGTGTGCTCATTTCTCTTGTATATATATATATATATATATATATATATATATATATATATATATATATATATATATATATATATATATATACATATATATATATATATACAGATATATATTTATACATATATATATATATATATATGTATATATATATATATATATATATATATATATATATATATATATATATATACATATATATATATATATACAGATATATATTTATACATATAAATATATATACACACATATATATATATATATATATATATATATATATATATATATATATATATATATATATATATATATATATATATATATATATATATATATATATATATATATATATATATACATATATATATATATATATATACATATATATATATATATATATATATATATATATATATATATATATATATATATATATATATATATATATATATATATATATATATATATATACATATATATATATATATATATATATATATATATATATATATATATATATATATAAATATATATATATATATATATATATATATATATATATATATATATATAAATCAAAATGAGAATGCAATTTCGAACTAACCGCCATTTTTGTGTAGTTTCAATTGATTGTTCTCTATATCGTAATCTTTTACCTTGAGCTAATTATTATTGTCTTTTCTCATTCCTGCCGTGTTTTATTTTTATTTTTATTTATATTTATATTTATATACTTTTACTTGTGAATTTTATATCCTAATATTCTTCTCATCCCCCTTTACCATTGTAGTGATATGTTACCTTAAATCTTTATCCTTAGTCTTGGTCTATAGTTACTCATTTGTAACAGATATGCTAGTGATGGGTTTTTTTGTAGATACAGTAGTTTATGCGTAATTTTCGCTTGAAATCTTTCAATTTTTATTTATATACATATATATATATATATAAATAAAAATTGAAGGATTTTAATCGAAAATTATGCATAAACTACAGTATGTACAAAAAACCCCATCTCTAGCATATCTGTTACAAATGAGTAACAATAGGCCAAGACTAAGGATAAGGATAGAAGGTAACTTATCACTACAATGGAAAGGGGGATGAGAAGAATAATAGGATTCAAAAATCACATTTAAAGTATATAAAGGTAAATAAAAATAAAACTCGGCAATATGAGAATAGGCATTAATAAACAGCTCAGGAGATAAGAGATTAAGAATAGAGAACAAGCAATTGAAACTACACAAAAAATGGCGGTTAGTTCGAAATTGCATTCTCATCAGGACAGTCATACAATTCGAATTAAAACCGATATAATAGCCAGTTTCTGACAATGGCGATAGTATTTAACTATAAACACCATTGGAACTGTCTACTGGCTAGTGGAAAAAGAAAATAAATCAATTGAATTATATAATTCTGAAAAACAATACCTCCTCGAACAGAAATGGGAAAACACTAGCATAGCACACCCACATGTGTAAGATAAACTAGTGACTGAGCATTTCACCTCACTTCGTCAATTCAAGTGGCCAAACCAGCAACCCTTTACATCTGAGAATGAATGTCCACAGGGATCATATTAAAAAATTTGACCATAAAGTCTTTAATGATCTCCCTACTAAAAATCAATTTGAATATCAGCACTTTGCTACACACGGATTTAAAAATGTATCCCTTCATATTTTAGATATTAAAATTTCACTCACGGATAGATTAGTATTTGAAAACTATTACATTAAAAAATATAAAACTCTCTTCCCCTTTGGCTTAAATCAAATTTATAATAATAATAATGTTGTTAACAATAGTTTTGAATACAATTCTCATAAATCTTCAGTATATAAACATCTTTTTCATTATTCAAAGTCATCAACTCCTAGTATAAAGCGATATAAGCGTGGCAAAGGAAAAAGTAACTTAAGTAAAACTCTTGATTACAAAGCAGACATTTTGAAATTACAATACAATTATTCTCAAACTTTCAATTTTCTACCTGTTAGAACATGGTTATATAAAGTCAGAAAAAACAAATTAAGTATTGTTTATACTAATTTTTTAAAATTAAAATTAACTCATGAGCATTTTAAACATTTATTTTTTGATTTGCTTCTTTCTCGTACAAATTTCTTAAATTACCACCTACTCCATACACCAAATCCACATACTAAAATAGTTTACTGTGTTATTTCTTTTAAACACCCTATTCTTAATTCTCTTAACTTCAATAATTTATTTGCAAAACATCAGCACTTGTTACCAGTAAATGATATCAAAATACAAAAATCATTTAAATATAATTTACCAATTGGTAGAACTATTTATAATTACAATGAAGTTTCCAGGACAATAAACTCCGATGATCTTACATCATGTGTATGCAGCAATCAAAATCTTGCCCCTTTTGTCAACTCCACTCATGGTCACATTATTACTGGGGATCTCAGTATAGTTCAGGATGATATACTTAGGGATATTATGAATAAAGGGTCTAAATTTCGCATTCCATTCTGCCATCACCCTAAACAACTTCTTCAGTCTCTAACATTTGATTTTGATAAATTCATATATCAACTTGCTTGTTCACATTCTATTCCTATTGAAGCATTCAATCTATGGAAGTATACTACCTTATATCTACTTAAAAATTTTATTATAAACATTAAATTAACGAAGCCTAGGTATCCTTATAAACAACTCCTTTCTGCTATCAAAGAACTACAACAACATTTTGTCATAACTTATGTAGATAAAGCTTCTAATAATTATGCCATCATTTGTAAAAAATATTATGTATCTCTGTTACAGAATTATTTAAAAAATAATCAAATTTTTAAACCCATTAATAATCAGTCTATCCACATCAAAACTAAAATGCTAAAATTATATACACAATTAAATATTAAATGTAAGTATTTTAAATTTCCTTACGTTACTTTGGTTCCTAAATTCCACAAATCACCTCTCAGTTTTAGAACAGTCACTTGTGGACATAATACCTTTACCACTACAGCTAGTAAGTACTTGCTTAACTGTTTAAATCGAATTAATGAATCTCTTAAATTCAGGAATTCAGGATATTTCATTTTGAACAATAGTTTTGATTTAGTTAATCACCTTAGCAAGTATCCACAAATTCTTGGTTTCCAAACCTATGATTTTAAAGACTTATTTAATAATATTGTCATTAAAGATTTACATAAAGTTATTATCTCTCTTTATCATGACTATATATCATCCAATCATGTTGCTTTTAATGTCAAAAATTTTCCTATGCTCTTGCACTTTGTGTTATACAACAATTATATTATCCAAGGTAATAACATTTATTTACAAACATCTGGTGTACCACAAGGTGGCTGTAGTAGTAGTATACTCGCTAACTTATATCTTTATTATCATGAATGCCATTTTAACTCTAATTCATATATTATATATAGATATGTTGACGACTTAATTTGTATTATCATTGTTGATTCCTATACCATTAATATTGATTTTTACCCGTCTAACCTAGAATTAATTCCTAATGAGCCTTGCGTTAGTCAATCTGTTAATTTTTTAGACATAAAATTAGATACCCTCAACAATCATGTTATCACCAATATATATGATAAAAAAGATTCTTACAACTTCTCTATCATAAAGCTGCTATCATATCAATCTTGTAATTCTATTCAATTGTTTAGAAACATCATTTTAAACCAGCTATTTCGAATACATCGACTTTCTGATCCTCAGTTTCACTTTCTACACATCAATAAACTTAAACGCATTTGTCAAAATTACCAATATCCGGAAGTATTTGTAAATAATATTATTAATAATTTCAAATATACCACGTAATAATTTTACACATGCATTATTTCACTTTGACTGGTTAACTCTTTTTTGAAAATTCACCCTTTCTTATTACCTCACTTACCACTTGGCCTGAGTCTAATACTGTTTACTATTTTCGAATGACTATTTTCCTCTTGTCCTGAGTCCTATACTGATTACTATTTTTGAAAGTCTCCATACATATTATGAATCGTTCAATTGTATTCATTCCAGTGCCCACTTGAATTGACGAAGTGAGGTGAAATGCTCAGTCACTAGTTTATCTTACACGTGTGGGTGTGCTATGCTAGTGTTTTCCCATTTCTGTTCGAGGAGGTATTGTTTTTCAGAATTATATAATTCAATTGATTTATTTTCTTTTTCCACTAGCCAGTAGACAGTTCCAATGGTGTTTATAGTTAAATACTATCGCCATTGTCAGAAACTGGCTATTATATCGGTTTTAATTCGAATTGTATGACTGTCCTGATGAGAATGCAATTTCGAACTAACCGCCATTTTTTGTGTAGTTTCAATTGCTTGTTCTCTATTCTTAATCTCTTATCTCCTGAGCTGTTTATTAATGCCTATTCTCATATTGCCGAGTTTTATTTTTATTTACCTTTATATACTTTAAATGTGATTTTTGAATCCTATTATTCTTCTCATCCCCCTTTCCATTGTAGTGATAAGTTACCTTCTATCCTTATCCTTAGTCTTGGCCTATTGTTACTCATTTGTAACAGATATGCTAGAGATGGGGTTTTTTGTACATACTGTAGTTTATGCATAATTTTCGATTAAAATCCTTCAATTTTTATTTATAAATCCATTATGTTATTAGCTGCTTTGCGCAATATCATGATGAAAGTTTTATATTCTGTATTATTTTGTGTTTTATATTCTGTTTTCTACATACTGACTTCTATTACATCTTTTAATTATACATTTATATTTATTATTTACTTCTGAATTCAACCATCTATCTTTTGATTTTCATACTTGCAAAATATATATATATATATATATATATATATATATATATATATATATATATATATATATATATATATATATATATATATATATATACAATCTGTAAAACATACATGTTAATTTAGCAGCACAAATGATTTATTCTGATTAAAATGAATTTAATTTTTAATAATTAAAGTTCAAATTTTGACATTTCATCAGAGTATTTTAATACATCCAAATGTTTTGCATAGAAACATAGAACGGAATGATTTTTCTTGCAGTAAATTGAAATCTATCAGTATCAAAATTACTATCATTAAGATTATCTCACAAATATTTAGCATATTTTCACAATTCTAGAGTGATTTATGAAGTATCTAATGAATCATCAGAGTATAATTTGCATTATTTGTATAAATGTAAACTTGTTAGATGGATGTTATTACGTAGTTAGTTTAGATTACAATATAGAATTCATTAATGTTTAGTAAAACAGCTGAATTTTGCATAGTTGTTATGTTTTAGTGTAATATGAAAACTATAATTCATTAAAAATACGATTTGGTTAAAGAGTAAAACAAATATGTACATTTTGTTTGCGTTCTGAAAGAATAGTTAGAGTAGTTGAGTAATAGTTACTGTATAAAATATTAATTATGGTCGAAATACAAATATAAAATTGCTTAAAGATGTTTTAGTGCGTCTAAAATACAAAGAATATGAAATGAAACTTTCCCCAGTTATTTTAGTTACGCCTTTATTTTAACAAAGTCTATTTATTTACACATGGTTCATAAGATATTTCGTAAGCGTCTCATTTACATTTTATGGAAAGAGAAATGAAAATGAAACGAAATTTTATGGAAAAGACGAGTGAGAAAATGTTTATTCTATCTATTGTAAAGTGGGCATGATCAATATAATAAAATTGATTGTAGCACTCTTAAAGAAAATTTAAAACATTTATGATAACAAACTCGGGAACAAACCAAAATTGAATCGGGAACAAACCAAAACATTTATGGAGCAATGTCTAATGAGTTGAAAGCAACAATAAAAACGTTACAAAGCGAATTTATTGAAGACAATAAGGTTATGGTAAATTACTGTAATATATTCAGAAATGCCAGAATGAGTAATACTGACATGCACAAGAATCTACATATTAGCCTTTTTAAAATGTCTTCCGTCAACAACAATGCACAGTTGATTTTGAGAAAGAATATTACCACGTTCTTGATAATGTGTGATCCTCTTGAAAATTAATATTTTTAAAATTATCCCCTTAAAATTCCAACGAAATAAAAGATTGTCGCTTCCCCATACGTACCGCCCCTTACTACCGTGGAAACGCACAATCTATATTTAAATATCCTACCCATATTAAAAATTAAATCTGAATTTCTTCCCGACTGATAATCTCGAAAACCCGTGTGATGTGCCAATGTGGTAATTCGCGTCAACCAAAGCGCGGTGGAAACTTTTGTCAGGCATGCATTATTTATATTCTCAATAATAATCTCCTAAAATTCTCAGATATAGTTCCATAATGAAGGAAATTTGTTTTTCAAAATTATATCTTCCAACCGTTGAATAAGTGCTCACCATGTCTAATGAAGGTAGAAAAGTAATTTGCTTAAAGAAGGCTGAATGAAAGTTCATGTTTGTTTTAAAATAAGCTTGACCATTTAACTTTTGAAGTCTATTTACCAAACTCGGAAAACAATAAATAGTTATGTTTAACCTGTTTAAAAGTAAAATCTACAGTTAACAGACAGAATAGCTTTCTCCAAATATATTGTCAGTTCCAGATCTAAATAGTACTAGCAAACCATGATCAAATTGCTCACCATTATCAAATAACTAAATGTTCTGAAAGTGCCTTTGACCAGAAATAAATAAGCATCATTACTTAAGAGTTAACGGGATCCAATAGGTAATAGAAAGCATTTTTAATTGCATCCATAATGAAGGAGATCTGTTTTTCAAAATTATATCTTCCAACCTTTAAATAAGTGCTGCATCATGTCTAATGACGGTAAATAAGTATTTTGTTTAAGGAAGACTGAAGGAAGGTTCATGTTTGTTTTAAAAGAAGATTAATTTTAACTCTTGCAGGGGCTTGTTGACTTTTGCCAGATCATTGAACTTTTCATGTCTGTTTACCAAACTCGGAAAACAATAAATAGTTATGTTTAACCTGCTTAAAAGTAAAATCTACAGTTTACAGACGGAATAGCTTGATCCAAATATATTGCCCGTTCCAGATCTAAATACTAGCAAATCATGAACAAATTGCTCACCATTATCAAATAACTAAATGTTCTGAAAGTGCCTTTAACCAGAAACAAATAAGCACCATTACTTAAGAGTTAACGGGAACCGATAGGTAATAGGAAGCATTTTTCTCTACAAGTAGTCTCACATCTCTCAAAATAATTGATGATATAGTTATATTTAATTTAATACGAACTGCAGCAGAAAGCCGACTGGTTTTTAATGTGATCTTAAAATAAGAAAATTATAATTTATGTTACTGTTTCCCCACTGCAGAATTAAGTTTTTTAATACTTCGAGAATGTATAGGACATACTGTTTTCTTTATAGCAATTTTTACAGTAGAAGTATTAGTTTTAAAGAACTTTTAAATATTTATATTTCATAGTATCCAACTTCTTTAAAATTGTTATTTAGGTTTGTATCATATGATTTAAGTATAAATTATACCTATATCACTTTTTGTTACCAGTATTATAAATATTTTACATTTCTGTGTAAATATACAAAACGAGGAATGTAACACTTTATTAATATTTGCATTTATCTCGAGGAAATCACAAATTTAATGCGCTTCTGCTCATTATTGCACCGTCAAATAGTTTGATAAAAGTTTAAGGTAGCGAAGGAAATATTTTCTTTCGAAATTGGAGATTAAATACACTTTCAATATTACGAGGAAAATATCATTTTAGTCCCGCCACAATCTTTGACGATGCAAGGGATCATTAAACATTAATGTATTGGTGTTTAAATCCTTCAGAAAAGTTATTTGAATATTGAAAAGTGTACCCATTTTATGAGTGTTTGTAACTTCTTATATGAATCAATTTCTGTATATATAAGATTAGAGATTAGTATGTGCAATAGAATCAGCGAATAGTGAAGTTGCAAAGGATAGGTAAAAAAAAATTATAACCGATATTTACAATTAATCGCATTCTAACTTTTTTCATCGGTATCCTCTACATCGAAGGTTTGATTATATAAGTGGACTATAATGTGTATTAAATTGTACTGTTTACATCCATGTTTAAGTGTTTGATATTGACGTACAGTATCTGCTTCAGTGATTTTTATAAATGTTTTTTAACACTGGAAAACGGATATATGGCTGGTGTTGATATTGGATGTTTTTAATTTAAATTGAATAGATAAAGGGTTTTTTTACGGTCAATGATTCCTCCTAATACGGGCTAATCATATGACTTTTTTTCTATTTGTGTTTTGATAATTTTGTATTCTCTTTTATAGCAATGTATCGGCTACCGGGAGTGCCGTCATAACACATGATTAACCGGGAAGCTGGGATCACAACCTTCCCCGGCAAATTTTTGGTACACTGCTTCCACCTTCATTTTCTTTCTTTATGGTTTGATATATATATATATAAGAATATTTATATATATATATATATATATAGGGTCTTGAATCTTATACGTTGTTTTTTCACTGTGAAAGAAGTAAACTCATTGCATTTTGTAGGAAAAAAATATTGCATTATATAAGTCATAACTGCTTCCGGCGTGCTTACGGCACATCCTTCGCAGCTAGGTCCTCCAGGCGAGTGGCCCTGGCGAGCAGCGTCTCGGAATGGGATTATTAGGTGTCTAAAATTGGCGTACAGTTAATATGTACAGTTTGAAATATGTACGGTATGAAAGGAAAACTAAAATTACTCTTAAACGCTAGGCAACAATGCAAATGTTAACAAATTAAATAACATTATCCTAATTTGTTAGGTTTTACCGCAATGCTTGCTTGTAAACCACATTTTTGGATTTTACTCCCGGAGCTAAAACATACAAATTTTGTGAAGTGCGTACTCCTGAGCATGCCACATACAATTGACGATGAGAGAAGCAAGGACTTTCTAAATTCACGTCTGCAAACTTAAGGGTTTGTCCTTGAGCTTTTTTGATGGTCATGGCAAATACCAGTCTATCTGGGAACTGGACTTGTTTGAAGCTGAATGGTAGGTCGGTTGGTATCAACTGTATCTGAGGTATGAATACTTCTTCCCCTTTTGCCTTTCCCGTTAATACTGTGATTTCGATGGCATTTGGTAAAATATTTTTGACACAGAGCCGTGTTCCACTGCATAGTTTTGGCGGGTCCAGATTCCGCAAAAGCATTATTGGTGATACTACTTTCTTTAACTTCAACATATGAGAAGGCATTCCAGGTGGCTAAAGGTAGTTCAGAAATTCCAGCAGGTAATTAATGTCATCATCGGTGTCCACTGCAGAGTCAAATGACTTGTCATGATATAAGAAAGAATCTTCCTCATAAAATGCTGATAATTAAATAACCATTTTGATTTCTTTATACTTTTCGTTGTTGAGTAAGCCTGTGAAAAATAAATAGAGTGTTACACCCCATAACTAGGCTATCGAGTGAGCAAGAGGTAACTCTTACCTCTTAGCTACCGGCCCGCCATGTATTATAATTAATTGACTAATAAATACATTGCAAATAATTTGATTATAATTACTTGAGTTAAATGGTAATAATATATTAATATGAAATTATAAATACTACTTTTAATATTAATTATTGAATATATAATTATATATATCGATACTAAGATATAAATAAAATTTATATTATTAATGGATGGTTTTCATTAGACAATAATTCCGAATTGTCTGAAATCTGAATATTGCTTGAGTCTGATATATCTGAACGAAATACATCATGAGCATATTTATACTGTAGGTAATCAGTAGGTATAATGTTCATATTGATAAAAATACAAACTAGCAAAAATACTACTCTAACAGCCACCCTACGAGACAACATATACATGTAAGTAAAAATATTTGACACTGACAAATATAAATATTAAATAATACAAAATGAAGAAGTTTTGGAAAATTTTGAAGATCAAGATCAAGAAGCGTACATACATCTACACCAATCTAGATGTGAAATCGAAAATCAAATAAAGGCAAAATTTAAAGTTTTGAGTTATACTTTGATTTCCATTAGATTCCCATACATCACACTAATACTTAAACTTCACAAAAATCCTGTTAAATTCCAACCTGTAACAAATGGTTATAAAACATATTTGACTATTTCCCAAAGAAAAATTGCTAAAACTTTTGAAAGATATGATGTTAAAAATTAAATATAATGGCGTATATTTTATTCATAATATTAATGAAGTTTTAAATCAATTTAAAACTATTTCAGAAGATTTACACTTCAGGAGTTACTTCAATAACATATTTTTCAATACAAATATTAAGGATTTATTTGCAAATCTGATAGCATTATACAATAAATATGACATGCAAAAAAGAATAGAAAGACATGTTTTTAATGTGTCGTGTTGAAATGGTGTTGTTTGAAACAGTTTTGTATGATGGTACTAATTTTTACAAACAGTGTTATAGCATACCAATGAGAGGTGGATGATCATCTATACTCACCTATATCTATTTAAATAAATACGAGGAGGGCACAAATATATTGAATGAAATAATATATATTCGTTACGTGGATGATATTTTGTGCGTATGTGCAAATAGTCGATATATATTGGATTTCACTTTTTATCCAGACAACTTATCTTTGACAGAAGCAGAACATAATCAATATTAAAGTATACATTTCCTTGATTTGACTATATACAAGAAATCAAGTGGCTCAGTGGGCTTTCGCCTTTTTGATGAACTTAATGACTTCACATTTAAAAAAATCTGATGTGGGCAACACATGACTTTCCTTATATAATGTAATGAATTTACTACTTTTACAGTAAAAAAATAGGTTTTTCTTATAGTAGATACTAATATTATTTCCAAGTTATTGAATTTTCGACAATTAGTCGTCATTTTCATTGATTTAGCGTCATTTTTATCCATTTGGCGAGATTTTCGTTAATTTGGCAACATTTCAAAAAGTCGCCAAGTTGGCGACATTCCGCCAAATTCGTCGCCAAAATCTCGCCAAGCGTTATGGACGAAGAAATAAGTTATTCTTACAGCAGATAAATGACTATTGGCTTTCAAATACAAAAGTATTACTCAAAATATATTTTCTCATGAATGGAACGAGCTAGTTCCACCAGAATGATGTCACCCAATTTATCCCATGGTATTACATATGAAGAGTGAACATGTTTCTCAAGAGTAAATATTTTTTTTTCATTTTATATGACTTATTAATATTTTTTTTGAAAAATGTGTAATATCTCGAGAACGGTTCAAGTTAGCGTTCTAAAATTTATGTCAATCGTTTTCTAATGAGAAATTACATAAGAAATGTCTATTTGCGTAACTTTATTAGTGGTTTTGATTTTTGACGATTTTTTCAATATTTTATTCGAAAATTTAGGGGGGTTCTGAACATTCGATTACGTATAAAGACAATAGGCTTCCAGTGTTTACGGATAGTGATTTTTGTACCAAATTTGGTTCGAATCGGTTCATTCGTTTGTCAGTTATCGTCTCCACAGACTCACTCACACACACACACACACACACACACACACACACACACACACACACACACAGACAGGCATCACTTCAAAAATGTTTGATTCGTGATCAGTGATGCTTGAAACGTGCTCTCCCGTCGAAAACTCGAATTCGAATTTTCGACCTCGTCACAATACGTTCCTTATACATTATGTATATAAGGAAAGTAATAAATTACATAATACTTTGGAATATATGTTTAAACCGTAACGTATCCCGCAATATTGTGTTTAACTATTGATACGTAGCAAAAGATTAAATTGTTGAAAAATAGATCGATATGTATGCGATCATCGTTTCCTGAATGAGGCGATTGCAAAGGGATTCCCAAGGCGTTGTCTTAGCGACGTCATACGCAAGTTTTACAATATAACCGTAACGGAGAGTTTTAATTTGTATTTGAATAGGGGTACATAGGAAGTGAGAGCAGACGGATGTGTGTTATGGATTTATTTAGAATGAAGATTTGTAAGCGGTGTTTTGGTGATATTTGTTTTTGGGTTATGGAATGTGTAAAGGGTTGGTTGGTTTGTAATGTATTTAGTTTGGTGTTTGATATTATGTTTTTTGGATGAGTATTACGGTTGTGATGGGATTTTTGATATTTTTGGATATTTAATTTACAGCAATAGTTTAATTATTCATTTTATTTCCATTTTGTTTCATTTCTTTTGCGTTTTAAGTATTGAGTACTTTGTTTTTGGCGATGTATCAGCTTTCGGGAGTGTCGTCATGACATAAAACTGGCTTAACCGGGAAGTGGGGGTCACAATCCCCCCGGCTATTTTTGATACATTACTATTATCCTCTTATATTTTAATTATTACTTTTTATATAGATATACTTGGTTGAGCTGCTTCGCGCCGAAGGGTATGTTTTCTGTAATTTCTTTTGATGGGGAAGGTACTTTGATAAGGTTATATATATATATTTCCAAACGAAATATCAGAATTTAGCTTTCATTTTTTATTAATTTTTGTAGTCATTCGGGGGTTCCGATCCTCTGCTCGCTACGCTCGTCAACTCGCCTACTCGCTTCGCGAGTTGGGGAGGCTTCACCTCCTACTAGTTTGCGAGCACTTTCGTGCCGCATGCTACGCAGGTGTAATACATTAGTAGCTAATGTTGTGGAAACCTTTTGTAAAAAATGAACTTTTGAGTGATGTTTGATGGCTCATGACACCACCTTTTTTATACCAATACCACAAAATTGTATATCAATGGATAGACAATCTAATCAAGATTGTAATGGAATAACATTTGTTCAATTATCTGTATTATATCAAAAGTTATAGCTAAATAACCATAAAAATGCACAACTTGCTTAGGTTTATATTTAGCTGTCCTTAATGTCAATGGAGCCAATGAGCATGAGTGTTAAGAGAGCCCATCAGGTGTTCTCTTGCTTTGGCAATGAGCCAACAGGTCACATGACATTTCACAGTGTGCTATACGACTTATATCAAGTTGATTAGTTCTTGTTTTATATTCTTTGAATTAGTGAGCCTGTAAAACGTAATTATGTTAAAGAAATGGAGCAAATAGTTGACTGGTCACTCAGAAAGGGATGTAAAATAGTACTATTAGGTGAACAAGGCTACGGTTATGAAGAAATTAGAAAAAATATTGGGGAAAACTTAACCAACTGTGCAATTTCTAAATTTTGAAGAGGTATAAGGAGACTCAGTCACTAAAAATCCAGACTGGTAAAGCCAGAAAAAAGTGCACAATAGAAAGTGACGATAGAATAATTCAGAGACTGTGCCTAGGTGACGAAAGAAAACCGTCTCGGAGTATACATGGTGAAATGGCGCAATGCAATTTGAAGTTGAGTCCAAGGACTGCTCGGCACAGACTGCATGAATTTAGACTAAATGCTAGAATTCCACGAAAAAAGCCATTTTAATCTCTCAAACAAAGGTTTAAAAGATTAAACTGGGTTAAAATGCATGTTAACTGGATAACGGATCAATGGGATTGTGTAATTTGGAGTGATGAGACCAAAATATTCCTGTTTAGTATTAATGGTTTAAAATACGGAGAAGACATGCATCATGATTCCATTACACCTATCGTAAAACACCCAGTTAGTGTTGTGATCTGGGGTTGCAAGACATCAAGAGGTGTGGACAGAATTTGCGTGATCAATGGGAATTTAAATGAACAAAGATACATTGATGAAATACTCGATACCAAACTGCAGCCTTGTGCAAGTGATATTTTCCAAGATAATGAAGCATTTATATTTCAATAGGATTAAGCTCCATGTCATGTTGCTTCTGTGTGCAAAAAGTGGCTTCAACTGCTGGAATGGCTTGGGAATATCCCAGACCTTAACCCCATCGAAAATCTATGGAGCCGACTAAAGAAAGTTGTTAGTCAGAAGCAAACCAGCAATAAAATCCAATTGACAGAAGTTAATAATTCAATCTTGGTTTCACATTATAACAGCTGGAGAACTAAAAAACTTGGTTCATTCCATGGGAAAGCGCTGTAAGGCCATATTTAAGGCTAAAGGTTACTCAACTAGGTATTAACTGACAAGGTGAGAATTTTTGTATAACTATTTTTTTCTATGTATTTCATTTCTCTTCTTTATAAATATTCTATTAAAAATAATTCCTAAATGTTATTGAATTACAATCCTGATTAAATTATCTTTCCATTGATATATAATTGTATGGTATTGGTGCAAAAAAAGGGGTGTTAATAGCCATCAAACCTCAATACACTTTTTTCAAAAGGTTTCCACAAGTTTAGCTACACCGTACGCAAATATGTAACCGTCTTGTTAACTGACATTCACCAGCCCTAGAACTCATTTCGCTAGCTCTTCCAATCTGGATGGCTCATACGACAGCCTAAAAGTGAAAAAAATTAAATAACTCATTAACTAAATCGAAATTAAAAAAAGGGCTTCGTCCTGCAAAAATTCATCTATGTCGGTACATGCCACAAAAAATTCGAGTTTTTTCTATTGCTAGTCTTTCCAAGACGCGAACACGCAGTTCAAAAAATCTTCCTTTGACTTAAATATTTCCTAAACTAAATTTTAAATCGAAAAACGGTTTATATCAGTGGGTTCCTTTAATACTTCTTTACAAATGTACCAAATTTCATATTTTTGAATGCTATAGATTTTACGCTAGGCGACAGAGAAACGTGAGAAACGCGAAATTTGCAAACTGCGGCGGCAGCTATTTATTTTTTAATATGGAGAGAAACATTTTTGATCGAGTCTTTTTCTGAAAAGTTTTGCTTAAATAAATAATGTTCTCATTACTATCTTATTTACGTTAGTAATACGATCATTTTCTGAATTTAATCGCAGTCAAATATTTCAACTTAAAAAAAAGGGTAACAATTCCTAACAAAATGAAGTTATTTTAAGGCTGCTTATTTTAAGATCCCCTATCGGAAATTGCTTCATTACCAACATATAACTACGATTCTTTTCTCGATCACCCCTACTGCTCAAACAAATTCAATGATACCCTGTCCATTTCATGAGCGCGTCATCCTATAATCATACCAGTCTTAGTTTAAATTGTGCGAATTCCCAACATAATAAAGCTATTTTAAAATTGTTTATTTTAAGATCCCCTATCGCAAATTGATTCACTACCCACATATAACTACGATTCTTTTCTCGATCATCCCTACTGCTCCTCCACATTCAATGATGCCCTGTCCATTTCATGCGCTGGACATCCTATAATCATACCAGTCTTAGTTTAAAATGTGCGAATTCCTATAATCATCCTATAATCATAAGTTTAAAATGTGCGAATTCCTATAATCATCCTATAATCATAAGTTTAAAATGTGCGAATTTCTATAATCATCCTATAATCATAAGTTTAAAATGTGCGAATTCCTAACTTAATGAAATTATTTTAAGATTGCTTATTTTAAGATCCCCTATCGCAAGTTGCTTCACTACCTGCATATAACTACGATTCTTTTCTCGATCACCCCTACTGTTCATCCAAATTCAATGATGGCCTGTCCATTTCATGTGCTGGACATCCTATAATCATACCAGTCTAGAGTTTAAAATGTGCGAATTCCTATAATCATCCTATAATCATCCTATAATCACAAGTTTAAAATGTGCGAAATCCTAACATAATGAAATCATTTTAAGATTGCTTATTTAAAGATCCCCTATCGCAAATTGCTTCACTACCCACATATAACTGCGATTATCTTCTCGATTACCCCTACTGCTCATCCAAATTCAATGATGCCCTGTCCACTTCATGCGTGGACATCCTATAATGATACCAGTCTTAGTTTAAAATGTGCGAATTCCTATAATCATCCTAGAATCATAAGTTTAAAATGTGCGAATTCCTAACATAATGAAACTATTTTAAGATAGCTTATTTTAAGTTCCCCTATCGCAAATTGCTTCACTACAAACATATAACTACAATTTTTTTCTCGATTACCCCCACTGCTCACTCAAATTCAATAATGCTCTGTCCATTTCATGCGTGCGACATCCTATAATCATATCAGTCATAGTTTAAAATGTGCTAATTATTTTAATATTTACTCAAAACGAATATATAGTACACTTTATGAATCCCGTTTTTAACACTTTACAACATAGTTGAAAAGTGTTTATGACTTTGTTCATTCTGTCTGTCTGTCTGTCTGTCCGTTTGCACGATCCCTGCCGTATATTGACTTTATCAAAATGAAATTTTAGTATAATCTTAAGACGGTCTATGGGACCTATGGGAATATAAATGAATAATATCACCCAAATAGTTTTGGATTGAACCCGGGTTGAAAAAATGAAATACATTGAACCCTATAGGGCCTAATATTTGAAAGTTTTTTTAAGCAAACTTAAAATTCACAAATTGCTTCGAACGTTTTAAGAAATATTCAAATTATCCCATAAAATATATAAAAAAATTTCATCGAAATATATTCAGTAGTTATATAAATAAAAATTAAAATATTAATTACGTCTTTTATATGGAGAGATCACGTGATCATTATATGAAGAGATCACGTGACCGACTTCAAAATAGAATATGTCATTCATCTTGTGTCAAAATCGTGATTTTTAAAGTTATTTTTAATTCATATTTAGTGTTGTATCTTTCCTAAAACAGTTTTATTTTTGCTTAAATTCTGTGTATCTACATACTAAAACAACGCAATTACAATATATTTGAGTTTAAATGATTATCAAACTTTGATTATTTCTAAAACGAAGCCTAATTTTTACTTACGGAGAACGTAAACACCAAATGATATAAAATGAGTTGTATAAGAATTGCTACAGTTCTTCAACACAAAATTATTTAGCTGATGGAGTCTGTAATATAGCTGATATGAATGAAACATTCATTGATTTTACTCAGAGAACCAGATGACTTTTTCGATGAAGCTTTCATCATAGAATTAAATTACTTGTACCTCCATGGTTTTAAGATTTTAAGCAAAATAAATTATTATAGTATTGTGATGAATGAAAGGAATGGAAAAACGGAATGAATAAAATGCTGCTTTTATAGAAAGAGCCAGACGATTTATATTTCGATGACGTCATTTGAATAAAGTTCATTTGTTTTCGATGAAGTTTTCAAATATAATAAATTATCGTATTATTATGATAATTTTAAAAATATTACCGAAGAATGTATCGCATTTTAGAGATGTTTAAAACAGGCAATTTATATTTTAATGCAGTCATTTTAATGAAGTTCATTTTTTTTCGATGAAGTTTTAAGTTTTCAAATATAATAAATTAATGTAGTGTTGTGACAATTTTAAAAATATTACCGAGGAATGTGTCACGTTTTAGAGATGGCTTTATAAAATTGTATTGACGTTGTAAAGTGTTTCATAATCAATGCTTTATGCATGATTGATATTTCTTGTTTCAACACTTTCCTTGTTGAAAAGTGTTTTTGAATTTGTTCATTCAGTCTGTCTGTCTGTTAGCACGGTAACTGCTGTAAAATTGACTTTATCAAAATAACATTTTAGTATGATGTTCAGACGATCTGTGGGACCTACGGGAATATAAATGAATAATATCACCAATTTAGTTTTGGAATGAATCCGGGTTGAAGAAATGAAATATATTAAACCCTATGGGACCTAATCTTTCAAACATTTTTTAAACGAATTTAAAGCCCACAAATTGCTTCGAAAGTTTTAGGACATATAGTATAAATTATCCAATAAAAATATAAAAAAATGTCAGCAAAATATATTCGGTAGTTTTTTTATAAAAAAATTGAAATATTAATTACACCCATATTATATAAAGAGATAACCTGACCCATTTTACAAAATATGGCATCCATCTTTAAGCAAAATCGTGATTTTTAATCTTTTTAATTTATATTTAGTGTTTCATCCGTTATAAACCGCTTTAATTTTTTATTTTTTTCTGTGCATCTATATACCGCGGCAACGCAATTACAGTATTTGTGAGTTTAAATGATCACCAAACTTTGATTATTTGTAAAACGAAGCCTAATTACTTTCCTTATATACATAATGTATAAGGAAAGTATTGTGACGGGGTCGAAAATTCGAAATCGAGTTTTCGACGGGAGAGCACGTTTCAAGCATCCCTGATCACGAATCAAACATTTTTGAAGTGATGTCTGTGTGTGTGTATGTGTGTGTGTGTGTGTGTGTGTGAAAGTGTGTGTGCGTGTGTGTCAGTGAGTCTGTGGAGACGATAACTGACGAGCGAATGGACCGATTTGAACCAAATTTGGTACAAAAATCACAATCCATAAACACTGGAAGCCTATTGTTTTTATGCGTAATCGAATGTTCAGAACCCCCCTAAATTTTCGAATAAAATTTTGAAAAAATCGTCAAAAAATCAAAACCACTAATAAAGTTACGCAAATAGACATTTCTTATGTAATTTTTCATTAGAAAACGATTGACATAAATTTTAGAACGCTAACATGAACCGTTCTCTAGATATTGCACATTTTTCAAAAAAATTATTAAAAAGTCATATAAAATGAAAAAAAAAATATTTCCTATTGAGAAACATGTTCACTTTTCATATGTAATACCATGCGATAAATTGGGTGACATCATTCTCGTTTATCTATATATATATATATATATATCGTTCCATTCATGAAAAAAGATACTTTGAGTAATACTTTTGTATTTGAACGCCAATAGTCATTTATCTGCTGTGAGAACAACTTATTTCTTCATCCATAACGCTTGGCGAGATTTTGGCGACGAATTTGGCGGAATATCGCCAACTTGGCGACATTTTGAAATGTTGCCAAATTAACGAAAATCTCGCCAAATGGATAAAAATGACGCTAAATTAAAGAAAATGATGACTAATTGTCGAAAATTCAATATCTTGGAAAGAATATTAGTATCTACTCTAAGAAAAACCTATTTTTCTACTGGAAAAGTAGAGAATTCATTACATTATATAAGGAAAGTCATGTGTTGCCCACATCAGATTTTTTTTTACTTATGGAGAATGCAAACAACATTAAAATGTGAAATGAGTTGTATAAGACTTGCTGAATTTCTTTAACGCAAAATTGTTTAGTTCTGGAGCCTGCAATAACGCTGATATGAATGAAACATTCTTTGATTTTACAGACGATTTTATAGCAGACATTTTCGATGAAGTTTAAAGCATAGAGTTAATAAATTACTTTTACCTCTATGGTTTTAAGTTTTTAAGTAAAATAAATTATTGCAGTACTGTGATGAATGAAATAAAATTGTATGGATGAAATATTTACTGCTTTTACATAGAGAGCATGTCGGTTTATATTTTGATGACGTCATTTGAATAAAGTTCATTTTTTTTCTATGAAATTATAAGTTTTTGAATATAATAAGTTATTGTAGTATTGTGATAATTTTAAAAATATTCCCGCTGAATGTATCGCATTTTAGGGATGTTTAAGTAAAATTGCATTGCAGTTGAAAAGTGTTTCATTATCAACGCTTTATCTATGACTGATCGTTCTTGTTATATTTACCGTAATTCTATTTGTACTTTTGACCCCGTTTTGACCCTTAGTTACACTTGACAACTCGTTCTTGACTCTCTGCGGGTCAAGGCTTTACATGATTTTATAAAAATTCAATAATCGTTGCATTTCAATTTTGTCGACATTCATGTTGGTTATTAAACTCGATTTCTTAGTGTAATATGTATTTTTATGATTATTTATTTTATATCGTTGTGTGTTAACAAATTAAAAATATATAAATTCATGTATGTGATTTTGTATGTCGTTGATATATGTAAATTTTGCCTAGCGGGTATGGCCTATATTTAGTCACTTGTTCGCACTGTATTTTACTTCGCCACTGAAGAAGAGCAGTGATGTCCGAAAGCGCTTTGGCTATGTGATTGTGTACGTCATCGTAAAGGCGATTTTAATAAATGACTTTTTAACCAATAAATAAGTTGGTATCACGTCTGATTTCAAATAAAAGATTAAGCACACAACTTTGATAGAAGGTATTTTATTACACTTCTTATAAAACGTACAAAATGAAAAAAGGCCAAAGCGCTTTTGAGCAATAATACGCTCTTCATCAGTGGCTGCATTGAAAGTAAAAAGGATCGTTCATATATAGACCTGTAAAAATGACAAATTTGCATAAATACTATTAGCAAATGAACATTCGATTATCTAAGGAAAAATACACAAAAAAACATAAAATATATTTTAACGGATTCAAAAGCGAGTATATCCCAAGAAAATTACAATTAAAAACACTATTTTATTACAGGAATACAAAGTCAGAAAGGACAGTTAAGCCCAATCCCCATGAGGAGGACGTCAAAGATAACTATGAAGAGCCTAGAATTGCATAGAGTCGAGAATAAGTCGCCAAGCATAACTTAAAATTTGAAGAGAAGCATAACTTGGGGATTGGGCTTAACTGTCCTTTCTGAATTTGCATTCCTGTAATAAAATAGTATTTTTAATTGTACGTTTCTTGAGATATACTCGTTTTTGAATCCGTAAAAAAATATTTTATGTTTTTTGTGTATTTTTCCATAACCACTTATTTGGTTGTCTTTGATGTCAGAGAACGAATACAGTTTATTTAGCTCATTTTATAGCAAAAATGAAGTGCTTTTGCCAATGTTTCTAACAAAGCCTATTTCAGATCATAAGTAAGGGTTCCATGTAATTTCATACGTTTAGGCGAAATTTCAAGTTTTAAGGTCTTATAGCGATATATATTTTGATAAATTCCGATTATGATGTGTGCATCGCAGGTTTTTGAAAGTTGTATTTTACTCGTCATGACCAATGTGTGGATGCTTATTGGTCTGTTTAAATTTTTTATAGCATTTTTAACATATTGTCTTGCTTACTAGAGAGTTAACATTTGGTACACAGTTTAGTCTAGTAGAACATTTAAATCTATTAAAATTTAGCGGATCCTTGAAACATGAAATGGGCATTTTTTGTCGAAATGGTCCACAAAAATCCCATTGTTGTGAGACAGTTAAAAAAGAGTCCAATATTCAGCTCCGTTTCTATATATATGTGATCCCATTGTTGTTAGATAATTTAAATGTCTTCAATATTCAGATTTATATATATTATATTCTATATACATTATATATATATATTATATATTATATAAAAGCTTTTAACATAAAATAAAATTTTAACATGTGATACTGCTGATGGCGAATAATAAATAAAATATTTTACCCCCAAAATAAAGTTTATTATAATTTGTTGAACTTAATGAAACATCTATATGAAATTTTTGAATGTTTGGATACCTCGGCTTTATTAACAGATCTGTTACATTAACTTAAGCAAATATTTCGCTATGTATACATGATAGTGATACTAGAGTATACATGCATGTATACAAGCATTTATTCATACACAAATGCAGAAAATATCTGATTTTTATATTAAAGCGATAAAATGAAATTACATTGTATAATGCTCTACATATAGCTATTTTTATTGTATAGAATATTTTAATCGTTATACAATACATGTGTTTACACGATATAATTACTCCAATTATTTCATCAAAATTTTAGATTTTAAGTGCCTTTCAGAAATAAAATGCATCATTCAATGACGGGAAACAGGGTTTCATTTATATTTGTCTCTCATGCTATGATACAAGCATATTATTTACGCTTTGAAACTATTTCCATCGAATTTGCAATTTCTTCCGAGAAGTTACCCTAACTACTGCAAAGTTTACACTTTATCTATATTTCCCGGAATGCCCAAGGAGGATTAATTTTCCCTTAAAGATAATTTATTCTAAAAGTATCAACGTTCTGTCTTTAAAGGCTTAATTAAGCGCTTATCAACCAAAATGTTAAGTTTTGCTTTTTTCTTAGAATTCATGTTATTATTTACTTTAAATGTAGTGTGCAGAAATTGTTAGAATTATATAATGTGAAAGTTTATAGAACATTTCTGGTGTTTATCTATACGAAAATTAAAATATATATGAAATTAGAAATGAATATTGTAGATCACAACAAATTAATTTATTTGGTTTCGTTATGCGGCTGCCTTGTGTACAACGTTTGTGGAATAATATTATGACAAAATATAAAACCGTTGATGTGAGAATAACACTTTTAGTAATTCCTAAAAGAAATCCGCAACATGCAATTTATGTATGCAGTTCTTGATTACGTAAGCAGTGCTGCAGATACACGTAGTTATTGCTAACCTAGACTGTGTTGCAGATATATGCAGTATTTGCTTGCGAGACATAGCTGGAGACATATGCAGTTTATTTCTTACGTAGAGAGTGTTGTATACATATGCAGTTCTATCTTATGCAGACAGTGCTGCATACATATGCAGTTGTTTACATAGACAGTGATGTAGACATATGCAGATCTTGCTTGCTCTTTAAGTAAAAATGTTGTTTTGACATGATAAAGATGGATCTAAGCTCCCTCGAAACAATTGATTGTCACGTAATTTATGTCTGCTTATTTAAGAAAGTACTAGAAGTGTTATAATATTAGGAATTGAAATGTTTGTGAGAAAATAAATGCTGTAGTCATCGTCCATCTTTCTTTAATTATTAATATATCATTAATGTATTTTTGTCATTAATGTATTTTTGTCTTTCATCATTAATATATTTTCGAGATTTATTGAGATGTGTTAATGCTGCATTTCAAGCATATATTCAGAATATCAAATTTTCTTGTGACAAAATTATGAATGCATCTGAATACTTTCAGTTACATCGAACAATTAAAAAAAATATCTATATAATATAAATAAACAACTGACTAACTGATGGGGAGATGTATCAAAGTTACCAAACACTTCCGCTATGGCTAGAATCTCCATTTTGTATCATTCGATTTCTGTCATCTCTGAGATTAAAAGAAAATTCAAAATTTCCTATAAAATTCGAATTAGGGACGACGGTGCAGTGGAATAATTAAAATGCTCAAATTCACTTTACAAAAGGGTCAAGCATTTTAAATCGATAAAAATATCTCTTTAGATCTCATTCTAGCCACCACGGATTCCAGAGTAACTGAAAAAAAATATCTAAACTTCAAATTACGAGTGATGATACAGTATTTTTAAAATATACACAAATTTGCCTCTCAAAAGTAATAAATATTCATATTGATATCCAGTCGCTACCAATAATAAAAACTAGAAAAATAATAATTTTATAATTATAAAGTAAAACTATTTTTCTAATTATTAAAAATCGTTTCACAAAAATTAAATAATTGTGTCGCATGTAAATGGTATTCACAAATCAGAAATAATGAATAAAGAAATTTATACCCTTTCGGTGTCAATCGAAAAATTAAATAAATCATATTGTGAAGCAAGAACCAATATATAGCGCGAAATTAAAATTCAATATATTTTCTCAATTACCATATTAACAAGATTATAAAATATGAGCCATTTTTATGCTTAAATCTTAAAAGGCTTCTGACATTCAAAACGTTATCAACAACTTTAAGTGTGTAGTTGTCACATTTAATGACCACTATCCATTTCAAATAGATGGAGCATGGAGAAACTTATGCTTTTATTTTATTAGGTTTAAATTTAATTTTATATTACTGGAAGCTGATCAAATTTAGTCATTTTGCCGTCGTGTTCTATACAAACACATTTTCATGGTCAACTCGATACCCAATACGTCGCCAAGTCATTCCATACTTTATGTTTTATAGACTGCCAGGTCGTATCTTAGAATCCCATCAGCTCGCATGGATGCTGTGGTGTCAATTACGGGTGTAATGTGTTTTATCCCCCATGGTACGCCGAGACAACAGCACAATTATTCTCATTCGAGTCACAAAATGGGCAACTGATTAATTAATTAATCAAGTGCCTGGTCATTAAAAAAATTATTTTAAAAATTATCCACTGAGAAATCAATTTATCAATGTTTGTAAACAAATGAGCACACTTTAAAACGTTATATGTGATATTCCAATTCATTAAAATGTGCATACAGCATGATTGAATGGCATATACTTAAAAATCTATGATAATAAGGAGGTATCGGATGAAACGAAATCGGTAAAAAAAAGTGTAGCATTTCTCACGTGACTGAATACAATTTAATTATGAAAGTACTGTAAAAATAGAAATTCTGTATTAAAAACATGTATATAATTTATTAAAAACATATATATAATTTATTAAAAACATATCTAATTTATTGACTACGTTATACACTTAAGTTTTTCGCTCATTTGTCTCAATTACTTTCTTAGAGTTCATACATTTTGGGGGCGCATTGAAGTCTTCAACACCAACATTTATTTGTTGGGAGGTCTAGTAAAAGAAAATTTTGTGATATATTATCTGCGCGTTTTTAAAATTATTCACAAATTTAACTGAGTTCAAAATACTAAAATTTTTCGAAGAGGCTTTGAAACAAAAATATTTAATGGTCAAGTAATTTTTACAATTATATTTATTATGAATAAGTTTCGTATTTGGCTATAACCACGAAAATAACCCTGCATCTATAACAACGAAATTAAAAGTATTGCTATGAAATTATGAATTCGTATGTGGAATAGACAGATAAAAATATTCCCCATGTTGTAAATGAAAGCGATGATATTCCTGAGATAGTGGATTGTATTGTGTTAAGTATGCACGAATGATTTATTCAATATCAAATCTTTTCTGATTCACTCCAAGTTTAGTTTACTAACTGAGCTATATAGAAAATTCCGGAATAAAATAAGTTTCAGTATATTACGGTTTCAAAAACGTTTGTAAAATATGCATTGTTACATATTATACAGACGTTGTTATTCCCTAAATACCCTGCCATCTGAGCAGACGTATTTGCAATACCAAATATCATCTAATTAACACCGATTTTAGTTTACCAAATAAGAACTTGATAAGGAATTTAAGTTTCAGTTTTATGTAATTGCGACATACTCATACTTGGCACGCATATTTTCAGACAATTCCTATCCTAACCAGTTTGCGACAAATTGTATATATCGTGAATCCTATATGTGGAAAATCAATTGCAAAGCCTTAGAAACCTCTGCAAATAACCTCTTTTAAAAAGTCTACAACAACCAGATTTTGAGACAGTACTTCAGATTCCATTTTAGTACTTTTTACTTACGTACATGCTATGCATTGTTGGGGAAACGTACATGCACGTATGTACATGCTATGTATTGTAAAGCCTTAAAAACCTCTACAAATAAGCTCTTTTAAAAAAGTCTATAACAACCAGATTTTAAGACAGAACTTCCGATTCCATTTTAGTACTTTTTACTTACGTATGCTGTGTATTTTAGGGGAAATAAAAATTTGCAATACAGAAAAATTCTGCCACATGGAAAACCAATATTGAATGGAAGTAAACTTCGAACAGGAACACAAAGTTATCACACAGGATATATTTCTGAGTTTGGAAAGTACTTATTTAACGATCAAAAGGTATTGAGTTAGACTTTTGTATCGACAGTTAACATTTTTAAATTACTTACAACTTTGTGGTAACAGATACAATATACTGAAAAAACAATCATATTTATGAATATTCCTATAAATAAATGCAATACAGAAAAATCGATGCTGTTCATAAGATTTCGTGTCAAGTCTACTCAAATGGAAGATGCGTTATGTATAATGTGGTTTACCAGATTATTCTAGATATAACTAACATATATATTTATATATGACAAGGACAATGGGTTGTTAGTTACGTTACATAATGGTATATAAATATTTACAGGGGGTACTGCTGCGCAAGAAAAACTACTTATTTACTTCTTTCTGTATAATAAACGAAATTTGATATTTATTAATGACAACATCCATACTTGAATCATTTAATTATTTTAATTTTTAATGAGGGAAATGTATTATTTTAATGTAATTTTGATTAGACTTTTAAATACATTTTTCTCCTAAAATTTTTATTTTATACGTTACATATATAAATCCAGTTTAATTATTGGGGAACGGTATCATGGTTTCTGGAAATATCATGCGTGCAAATCAAAAAAAAAAAAATCAATCATGTTTAAAGCATTAATTATGAAACACTTTCCAACTTCAATGCAATTTTATTTAAACAAGTCTAAAATGCAATACATTCCTCGGTAATATTTTGAAACTTATTACAATACTGCATTAATTTATTATATTTGAAAACTTAAACCTTCATCGAAAAAAATGAACTTCATTCAAATGACGGCATTGAAATATAAATTGTCTGGTTTAAACATCTCTAAAATGTTATACATTCCTCGGTAATAGTTTTAGAATTATCATAATACTACGATAATTTATTATATTTGAAAACTTCATCGAAAACAACTGAAATTAATTCAAATGACTTCATAGAAAAAATAACACGCCTGGATCTCTCTATAAAAACAGGATTTCATTCATAACTTTCTCCCATTCATTTCATTTATCACAATACTATAATAATTTATTTTATTTAAACATTTTATTTAAGACCATGGAGCTACAAATAATTAAACTCTATGCTTAAAATTTCATCGAAAAAAATCGTCCTTCTCTTTATAAAATCAATTAATATTTCATTCATATCAGCCATGCAGACTCCATGGACTAAATTATTTTGTGTTAAAAAAATACAGGAATTCTAATACAACTCAATCTACATATTTTGCTGTTTACATTTTACATAGGTGAAAAATAGGCTTAGTTGTAGAAATAATCAAATTTAGATGAGCATTTAAGCTCAAATATATTGTCATTGCGTTGTTTCAGTATGTAGATGCACAGAATTTAAGTAAAAATAAAGTAATTTTAGGACAGATACAACACTCAATATGAATTAAAAAGAACTTAAAAAAATCACGATTTTGAAACAAGATGGATGCCATATATCATTTTGAAGAGGGTCATGTGATCGTTCCATATCATGGTCACGTGATCGTTTCATATAAGAGGTGTACTTAATATTTTAATTTTTATTTAAAAAACTTCTGAATATATTTCGCTGAATTTTTTTTTATATATTTTATGAAACAATTTGAATATTACCTAAAATTTTCGAAGCAATTTGTGAATTTTAAATCCGCTTAAAAATGTTTGAAAAATTAGTTCCCATAGGGCTCAATATATTTCATTTTTTCAACCCGGGTTTAATCCAAAACTAATTGGGTGATATTATTCATTTATATTTCCATAGGTCCTACAGACCGTCTGAACAACATACTAAAATTTCATTTTGAATAAGTCATGTTTACGGCAGTTATCGTGCTAACGGACAGACAGACAGACGGAATGAACAAAGTCATAAACACTTTTCAACTTTGTTGTAAAGTGTTAAAAATCTGATGAGGGCAGAACATGACTTCCATGCAGACTTATATCCACATTCTCTTTATTTCAATTAAATTTAATTCTTTTTTTCATTCAATTTTCTTTCTCATTTGGTAACTGAACTTATTACTTTCCTTATATACATAATGTATGAGGAAAGTATTGTGACGGGGTCGAAAATTCGAATTCGAGTTTTCGACGGGAGAGCACGTTTCAAGCATCCCTGATCACGAATCAAACATTTTTGGAGTGATGCCTGTGAGTGTGTGTGTGTGTGTGTGTGTGTGTGTGTGTGTGTGTGTGTCTGTGTGTGAAAGTATGTGTGTGTGTGTCAGTGCGTCTGTGGAGACGATAACTGACGAACGAATGGACCGATTCGAACAAAATTTGGAACAAAAATCACAATCCATAAACACTGGAAGCCTATTGTTTTTATACGCAATCGAATGCTCAGAACCCTCCTAAATTTTCGAATGAAATATTGAAAAAATCGTCAAAAAATCAGAACCACTAATAAAGTTACGCAATAAACATTTCTTAAGTAATTTGTCATTAGAAAACGATTGACATAAATTTTAGAACGCTAACATAAACCGTTCTCGAGATATTGTTCAATTTTTCAAAAAAATTATCAAAAAGTCATAAAATAAAAATATTTCCTATTGAGAAACATGTTCACTTTTCATATGTAATACCATGCGATAAATTGGGTGACATCATTCTCGTGGATCTAGCTCGTTCCATTCATGAAAAAAGATACATTAAGTAATACTTTTGTATTCGAACGCCAATAGTAGTATATCTGCTGTAAGAATAACTTATTTCTTCATCCATAACGCTTGGCGAGATTTTGGCGACGAATTTGGCAAAATTTCGCCAACTTGGCGACTTTTTGAAATGTTGCCAAATTAACGAAAATCTCGCCAAATGGATAAAAATGACGCTAAATCAATGAAAATGACGACTAATTGTCGAAAATTCAATATCTTGGGAAGAATATTAGTATCCACTTTAAGAAAAACCTATTTTTTTTACTGTAAAAGTATTAAATTCATTACATTATATAAGGAAAGTCATGTGTTGCCCACATCAGATTTTTTTCAAAGGTAGCGTAGTGAAAATAAGAAAAAACTAAAATATCTCGGGAACGGCTAGTCCTAGTGTAATGGAGTTGGTCTTACTCTTTTCTTTGTTAAAAATTAAGTATATTACAAGCATTTAATGAATATATTTGAGCATACGTATTTTTTAGTTAAGATTTTGACAATTTTTGCGGGCCATTTCGCAAAAAAAGGCAGGTTATTTTTTTTCCGAATTGTACCAAAATCTAATCAGCACCAGGGTAGCCCACAAACGACTTATCTACCGATTTTTGTGAAATTCGATCCATTAGTTTTTCAGCTAGAGTGGATGCAGGCAATTTTTGTATTGTACCCAAAATACATATTGTACTGAATTGTATCCAAAACTAATCAGCACCAGAGTCGCCCAAACGTGACTAACCTACCGAATTTAATGGAATTCGCGCAATTAGTTTTTTAATCAGAGTGGATAAAAAATCTGCTCAGACAGGCAGACACACACACATACGTCACGCTAAAAATGATTTTATCGTATTCTAGAAGTGTCAAAACGTGTAGATCCGTCGAAAACTCGAGTTGCGATTTTCGGCATAATTCCAATACTTTCCCTATACATCACCAAGTATTGCAGGAAAAGTAAAAATCATTGTTTTGCAAAATGCAGTCGAAGTATATATTTATGTTTGTCATTGTATTGTTAATGTATTGTATTATTTCAATATATTTGAAAATACTTAACATTTATAAATACCAGTCACACCAAAATGTTCAGAAATGACAAGATTTTAAATTGAGAATAAGGCAAAAATTGATATGTTTATGATGTTAAGAGTTGAATGTCCATTTAACTTACTTTAGTTGTTAATTGTTCAGGAAAAATTTGTTAATTGTTCAAAAATGCAAATTTAATTAAAGCATAGTTTAAGCAAAAAATGTATACATAAGCAACAAAGCAACGTAAATTAAGCAACAAAGTATAATTTAAGCTACAAAATTTCGTATTTATTATCAACTGTGTAAATATTTAGTTTAATACATTTAAATCTATAAACGCCGGAACATATGAAAATCTGACATTGTCACCAACATTTTGAAACATAATATTCAAATACGACTGCTAGGTAAGTATACATTCTTGCCTGCAATGCGATGTTTACACATTCGGTGAAAAGGTTTACACTGCTTCTGTAACGAAACATGAGATGACATTTAACTTTATCAAATTTGCATTTAGAAAATTAGTTCGCACTCAAATAAGCCTCAGTTTTGTGATACGGCTGGTTTGAATTAATTTGCATTTGATTAGCTTTAATGTAAAACGTGTGTACTTCTCTCTTATAACTATGCTAAACATGTGTGGATTAAATGGTGTATCAATAAAAATGCATATAATGCTTTCGACTATAAGGCCAAAAATTCATCAGTAAACAGTAAAAATTAAATAAATTATTACCAAATCACATAGAAAACAATATTTGACCAGTTTCGGATGCTAAATGTGATCTTATTTCGTCAGTTAAAAATGAAGACTGAGTTAAAATGATCTAGCAAAGGGGAACTGACGGAGAAAAAAGCTGAACATGACACTCAAGAAGCATTTAGAACAATTCATCAAAATTAATAATAATAAGGAAGTAATATAAACAACCAATAGACATCACTAATAAAAGAAACAATTTTAGAAAAAGATAAGGACAACTTGAGCAACGTATTTAAGTAGAAATAAAATTATAACTATGTTATTATTTTATTTGTGCTTAAATAAGCTGCTGAAGTATGTCTGAAAAATAAACACACTATGCAATTATATTATATCTAAATATAGAACTAGATAAAGCAAAGAAAAAATAAATAATATAAAGTTAAGTAAGTGAATTAAATAAGTAAATTATTAAAAGTATATTTAAATAAGTACATATTAAGTACTTTTAATCAAAAGAATGTGAACCCTATTGTTATAAAGGACCGTTCTTGAAGTTTGAAAAATGTCCCTTTTCTATCTGGAACTTAATGTCTTTTAAACATTAAACTTTATGAAATTTGGAATGATTGATTTTATCGATAATACCATAAAACCTAATGGTATCTGAAGACTTGTTTAATGAAAACGTCAGTCTGGTTGTTTTTCATACTATCAAAATATCCTACTTTTTAAGAAGAATGTTTTTTTGGGTACAACAAACTTTTATTTTCTAGTCAATAAATGCAAATAATATTTTATTATTCAGAAGCATTGAACACATCAAATTTGACCATAGGAAATGTAATATTCAGCAGAAATCACTAAAAAAAAAACTTCTTTTATACTCATCGCGATGTACGCCAAGAGAAAGCACCCCCCCCCTGCGCCCCCCCACACACACAGTTGATGCACAGATAAACACAAGAGATATTTCCTTCCATCTTTTCTGTAGATATTGAACTGAGGGTTTTTTGCTTAAAGGTACGTGCTCTTCAAATTTCCGCGAACAAGAAAAATATTTCTTTAGATGGTTTTTAGTGAAAACCTCATTTTTCCAGACATTCTCTCACAGCACAGGCGTGCAAATGTAGAATAAATAGTATCCCGATACTTGATGAATTGTGTGGAATATTTTTAATGAGATTCAACTTCTTATACATAATTCTCTTATTCAATATTTTGTTGGAAGTAAAATACATGAGATCTACTAAACACAGTTTGGACATTTTTGATTGGATTTGAACGAATATATCTCGAACCACGAATTTAAAAATGCATGTACCATCATGCAATAATATTGTTTGTAAAGTATGAAAGTATGTATACAGATTGGTGGGACGAAATTTCTTGCATTCTATAGCTACATAAACGTTATTTAAAATTAATGTTTAGATTAATATCCTTCTTTATAACAGGACAATTATAATTCCAGAATTTTTTTAAATAGTGTGCGGTAGCGTAAATAGTAGACCACATCAACATACTTAACAAAATTAACAAACACAAGCATAGTAGACAACCATCATTCATACCCATTGTACCGTTGAGTCAAAGACGCTTCAATTCATGCCATTTAAAACTGCTTATGTGTGTTCGCTACATATCGAAACAGAAAAGCATCATAAGATAGTTCAGAGATGTATTTATAAGTGGATTTTAAAAACATGTAAAATTTCAGATGTTTTATGACTTTAAGCCTGACAGCAATAAGCATGCAACACAGAGAATAAAACTGTTCCTTATGCATCAGAGAGTATTTGGTGTGAAGTAAATGTACTTCATATGCAAGAATAACTATATTGTGTATAGTGTGAAAATGCGTGACAATTCAATATTTATTTTTTTATTTTACCCTTTGACATCTAAATATATATTTTTAATGCTTCTACCGTAATATATTGGTATTTCTCATCAATTTATTCGAAAATTGTGTACATTATTTGATAGTGAAACAAATGGAACGGATTTTTAATTTAAGTTTTTGCTTACGGGAGGGAAAGCGTTCATCTCAAACGAAGAACCTCTCAAAAAGAGAGGTATTTGATATACCTTATTCCGAACAGTTATATCAGCTGTCCCATCCGTAAGCAAAAGATTAATGTAATTTGCCCCCACTTTTGTCAGTATGTTTGTTAGATTAACATTTACTTTCTATATATCAGTTGGTAGATGCTTTTATGACGTCAAAAGATTACCACTGAGACGCATAGTCATCAATTCTGGGCTCAATAATATTAAACATCTTCAAAACAATATTTTATACACGACGTTTTAATTTGCATTGAATGATTTTTCGGGGAGTTTGTAATTATATATTATCCATGCTAGTGCGCAGCAAGATATATTGAATGTGCAAAGTATTTGGTACAAATTGCTGATGCATTTACTTTTTAATTTCTAATACTATTTAGAAAGTATTGTTTCCTTAATTAATAAAATATCAAAATTCGAGATTTCGTCTGAAAACACACACCATGAACACATTTCGAAAGTAAAAAGAAGTTTATTATAGCAGTATAACGATTATTCATGCTACTATGAAGTGTTTTGAAGACAGTGCAGAATTCACTTCAACGATGAAAGCAGCTTGAAATTATGTCCCAGTAGCTCAACTTCTGAACATCAGTTGACCAGTACGAAGATCTGTGGTTCGATTCCTGGTTCGAGAAGCAAGGTCTTTTACAGCGTATTATGTAAAAGCTATAACTACATCAGTGGCAAAGCTAATTTAAATACATTGTAGATGCTGAGACAAAATGACTCATTCACTAATTCTTTTTCATATGCCCATTACACTTACTGGGATTATTTGGTTACCATAACAAGATAATCTCTTATGAATACATATTTAGAATAAGTTTTAAACTGAAATATATAAAAAGTGTGTGGAATTTTGGACATTTATTTCATAAATCGATTAACTTGAACTCAACATATCGGTTTTATAAAAATGAAGTTGGTTTTTATTTAATAATGATGACTTTTTTAGTTTGCATGTTTCGGCCCCATGATGCCAGAATTCAGAGTTTTCTATTATTACTCCCTAGTTAATAATTTATATGAAAGTTAATTTTTGTCAATAGAGTAATAGTAAAATAGTAAATACAATTATTAGACAGTTTGAAAATCGTTACACACATAAAATATATTAGTACATAGTAAACAGCAAATAATGGTATGCATTAAGTTAAACCACCTATCGGTTGGACAGACCATTTGACGACTTAGATTTTTAGAGTCACATATGAAAATTTTAAAAGAACAATTTACAAAAAAAAGCTTAGTTTTTCATCTTATAATTATTTCGATATATATGTATGTAAACAAAACGAATTATGAATGTATGAAACAGTCGAAAGGAAAATTACACATTAGGTAAATTTTAAAAATAGACATATGCAGAAGAAAAATTATATGAACCGGTTTACAAGCATTAAATATCCTCTGTCGTCAGGATAAATGATACAGCAGTTTTATTGATTAAAAACATTCGTTTTTAAAGAAACATCGCACTTGACACAAGAAAATAGCCATTGCCAAAGGAACGATAAAAAAAAATCTGATGTGGGCAGCATATGACTTTCCATGCAGACTCAAATTCATATTTCCTTTATTTCTTTAATAAATCATTACATTGAGTTTACTTGCACGATATAGCACTAAATTTGCATCTTTAATTCAATTTTTGTTTTTATTTGGTAATTGGACATTTTTCCAAAGCGGCGTAACAAAAATACAAGAAATCTCAAATACCTTGAGACCTGATAGTCCTAAAATGGAGTTGGTTTGTTCTTTTCCTCGTCAAAAATTACTTATAAAACAAGCATTTAATTAATGCATGTGAGTATTTATAGTCTTTGTTTTTTTAGATTTTGTCGATTTTTGCGAGCCATTTCGTAAAAAAACGGTAGGTTGTTCTATTCCAAATCGCACCAAAATCTAATCAGAACCAGAGTATCTCACATGTAACTTATCGACCAAATATTGTGAAATTTGGTCAATTAGTATTTTAGCTAGAGTGAATACATGGAGTTTTTGCAGGACATTTCACAGAAAAAGGCGGGTTCTGTTTTTCAGAATCGTACAAAAACTAATCAGCACCAGGGTCACACCCATGGGACTTACCTACCAAATTTTATGAAACTCGGTTCATTAGTTTTTGAGTTAGAGTGGATATATACATTGCACAGACAGACAGACACACACACACAAAAACACACACAGACGTCACGTTAAAAATAGTTTTTTCGTATTCTAGAGGTTTCAAAACATGTACATTCGGCGAAAACTCGAGTTGCGGCTTTCGGCATGATTCTAATTCTTTCCCTATACATTACCATGTATTGCAGGGAAAGTAAAATGAAAGTGATCACTGCCAAAATGTAACAGTCTGAGAGAAGTTTTTTTTTTATTTTATAACATATTTACATAACATTTGTTCAGAATTTTACAGAATCAGATTAGATCGAACCTCAGGAAAAGTTCTATACATTAAAAATCTTGATATGAAAATCTCCCAAAGCACAGATATTCTTTCATACTCATCACAACAAACTGTATACCTGGACAAGGCTACAGATGATGTATGAAAAAACAGCAGACTTCTTTTCCCTTGCATCTTTCTAACAAATATCAAAGAAAAGGGTTTTATCTGAAAATAATGTGCTCTTCAACTTTTTGTATGAGAAAGAAATATTTTCTCAGATTTTGTTTGCAAAAATTTCAAACTCTCTTACAAAAGACATGAGGAAATGCGATATAAACAATGTTGCGATACATGACAAGTATATGTCTCGACAAGCATTTGTCTGAGTTCTCGAAAATGTTTGTGGATTTTAAATGCATGTTTAGTTTATATACTGTTTTATACGTTGCCATAGAAATATCGGATGAATCTTAAAGGCATCACAAAAATGATAAAATCCGTTAACAAGAAATGAAAATTGAAATAAAACGTCCTATAAGGGATTTTAGCAAAAATATGATACAAAAACATCACTATCAAAATAAGGATTACATATTCTGCCCGTTTTCACAAGTTTTAAAGTCATGTCAGCATATAAAACTCAAGATGTGGGATTATTTTTCAGAGAAAGACAATTGTAATTAACAGAAAAATAAGAAAATAAATACATGTAAAGATAATTATATATTTTTATAATAACATGCATAACATTATGTTCCTATATTAGCACCAATCAGCTTCAGTTAAATACTAGACAGGGCGAAGACTAAAAAGCATAAATTTAAAAAAAGTTTAAAATATAATGAATTTAAAAATAAAGATCATAAGATAAATTTTTAAGTTGTTGCTTGAAATTCAGACAAAGAAATTCCTTTACCGTATCATATTAACAGTTTATAATTTTAAATCGGATGAAATGACAATTACTTTCAACAGAAATACAAACGCAGTAAAAAAAGACGTATACTGTAAGACTTATGAGTACACAATTTTATTATAACAATTCCTAAAGTATACTGTTAAGAGACACAACAATGCAATTTATGAATGGTCAATCACAGTTCATGTAAATAAAATGAAATATTTTTTATAGACATTGAATTAAAGAGTTTCTGTTGAAAAGTGAAAACGTTCGTTTACTTTCAAGAGAAATGTAATCCCACTTCTGACCGGAAAGGTATCACCGCATAAATCACGGAACATCATCATACAGATCATCATACATATTATCATACATACAGGATCATACATCATACAAGTTATCATATAAGTACAGGTTATCATACTTGGGTCGAATTCGTAATAGCTATAACAAATGTTGACCAACTATGTACAAAGTGTTTCAGATATTGCGAGGAGAGGAAATGTTTTGAAGAATTGGTTATAAAGACGTAGTTTGTAAAGAACCTTTCTGCCCCAACCGGGAAAGTTTGTAAAGAATCTTTCTGCCCCAACCGGGAAAGTTTGTAAAGAACCTTTCTGCCCCAAAAGGGAAAGTTTGTAAAGAACCTTTCTGCCCCAACCGAGAAAGTTTGTAAAGAATCTTTCTGCCCCAACCGGGAAAGTTTGTAAAGAACCTTTCTGCCCCAACCGGGAAAGTTTGTAAAGAACCTTTCTGCCCCAACCGGGAAAATTTGTAAAGAATCTTTCTGCCCCAACCGGGAAAGTTTGTAAAGAACATTTCTGCCCCAAAAGGGAATCGAATCACGGATATTCGTACTGACGAGACGACGCTCTATTGTTCAGCTACTGGGGCGGAATTGCAAGATCTTATTGTCAAAGTGAACTCTGCATTTTTAACTCTCTAATATCAGATTTGTGTGCAACTGAAAATCTTACTGACCACCTCCTGATATTTTTACTTCAGGTTATTTATAGCTATGTAAAATTTGATCGTATAACGGCCAAATTTTTGTCAAATTTACTAAATTCGATAAGACTAACATTTTTGTAATTTAATTTTTTTCATTTGGGGGGGGGGGCTGTATAAAAAATATTTTTTTTTTATAAAAATATTGTGCATTATTTATTTTACTTACTATTTCATAGCATTATTTAAAACATTCTTACAATCGGAACTACGTACGTGTCTCCTTCCGACGCTCAGAAAAACTTCTGCTGTTCACTGTTTTTTAAACTTCTTTTACATTTTTTAATCTAAAGATATACCAGGGAGGACTAATAGGTAGGGTGATATCCAAAATAATAAACGAGTTCTATTTTACATTTTTGCGTATTGTTTGAAATAATAAATATATTATTTTTACAAAATTGAATACTAATTTATATTAAATGAGCTCCTTAATCTAGAGATGTAGCAGGAAGGACTAATAGGTAGGGTGGTTGCATACTGTGATTATTTCGGATAGCATCCAAAATAATGACCGACTTTTATTTCTTCAAAATCTGATTTCATTAAATAGAATATTCAGCAGAAAGTGCGATAAAAATAGACATTGTTTCTTTTTGTATGCACTACAATGCACTTCACGCTTGGAAACCCACTGTTCATGCAGAAGAGAATGCAGAATTTATTTTCTTATAACTCCTATTACGATATTGAAATCGGAGTTACTTGCTGAAACAATGTAATTTCCAAATTTAGATAAAACTGGAAATGTTTCATCAGATTTCCATTCCGAGAAATATATTTCATTGCCACATTTTAACTGCACACGGGTAGAAAGTTTGTTGAAGATCCAGACAACTTGACTGGCCCCAGGGCTTGCAACAGCTGTTTGATTGGCTGGGGAAGAAAGTTTGTGTAAAAGTGTCTGGAAAACTAGTAAATATGTCTTATATATTTTAACCGTGATTTTTCGATATTCAATATTTAAATGCATTTTTAGCAGTTGAACTTAAATATTACATACTGTGGAAAAATCAAATTAAATCGGTATAATGACAAATAACCAATAATAGCTAATCAACTTTGGTGATTCTACTGACTTTTCAATAACATGATATTACGAATCTACTGTTGAAAAACAAAATTAATTTCATTTTTGACACCCACACGTGAAGGTAATCTCAGTTAAAATGAATCTAATTTAACCCCGTTTTTGGATGTTCAGTATTCATTTGCATTTTTAGGAGGTTATTTAAAATGTTACATACCCTGAAAATTAATCAACTCAAATTGATAGAATAGTAACAAGTAACCAACAATAATCGATCAAATTTGGCGACTATGTTTTGTTTTCAATAAAATGACATCAAACGTCTATTGTTAAAAAACAAAATATATTTCATTTTTGACGTCTATACATGATGGTAACCTCAATTTAAATTATAGAATTATATTTTTGAGATAATGAATTAATTGAATTTTTAAGATCACTTGCTCCTCTAGAAATGTTTTTTTAGAAAATATTGTAATATATTTTTAATGGAATTAACGACTGAAGAGGTTCTTGCAAAAAATCTTGCGTTTGAAATTTCAAAGCATGAATTTCGGTCACAGAAAACTGATATTCAGCATAAATTTTTATACAAAAGAATTGCGTATTTTCTTTCGTGGTCACCACAATGCTTCTTTCCTTGAAAATAATGCTGTTGATGTGCAGAAAAACAACATTTATTTTCTTATCCCACCTCTAGAGATATCAAACTGAGAGTTTCATTCGGAAAGAACGTGATGTTCAACTTTTAGTGAGGAATAGAAATATTTTGTCAAATTTTACTTTTTAAAAATGGTTTTTTGGTCTAGTTTTCTCAACAAATATAAGATGTATACAAAACTTTATGATGTGTCAGATTTTTATCCAATTTTCACAGTTTCATATATTAGATTTTTACCAAATACGTACATAAATAAAGTGTACAATTATTTTCTATTTAAAATTCGCACTTCATCTCCGCAGGCATAAGAATTTGAAGTCAGTTCCATGTGTTCACAGAGATATTGTTAAGAAGGCCTAAAATATCTCCACGTTATATTGCTTGTTTCCGAGAAAAAATGACATTTACAGGCAATCATTGCCACAATTGAAGGTCTGTGTAGTTTTACCTTGGCGGTATATTTGGCGGCTATAGCGAAAAATTTGGCAGGATGTTTCCGACTTGGCTACTTTTGGTAACCTCTAATTTTGTAAATCGGTTAAAAATTCCTCGAGATACATCCATTAACTAGAAATTTCCATAGAGAGGATATAAACTGGCCATCGTCCATTTGAAAGATGTGAGCGTTATACAAATAAAAGTGTTTGAGGCTGTAAGTGAGGCCTCAGTGTTTTGAGGCTGTAATCTTATATTTGGCTAATTAGTTGAACATATAATTACTCCTATGCACCTTGCAACCATTTTGTGATATTTCAAGGTATTTAGATGGTCATTAGCTGTTTATTGCTCATGTACTTTAAATAAAGCGATAGATATCCATAAATTCAGACTAATTTTCATATCCTGCGAAAAAAACTATGATTCCTAAGGATATATAGTAGCATTAGTTATTCACCGACGCTCTCATACCTCATACGATTATGTCCGTTTGGAAAATCAAGTAATTATAAAGTAGTTCTTTACATAAAATTAACAATGATAAGCGTAATACAGGGTCTGTATAAAAAGAATAGGGGATTTTTTTTCCTGACGTGAGTGTACGTCGTAGAGCGCCCGCAGCGCTCATTCTTGGTAGTGGGGAATGTGACCTTCAAAACGCGCCAAGCGACAGTTGCCTTCGAGCGTTCGTTCAGGCTATATCGTGTGTTTAGTGGACCCCTGGTATTGTAGCAATATCTGTAATAAATCTATTTTTCCGAAATTTTTACCGATACTTTTTATACAAACCCTGTAAAAACAGTAACGCTCCGTGATCTGAATCCAGATATTAGTGCTCCATAGAAAGTAAATATTGATATGTATGTGTGTGCATTTGTATCCATTTCCGTTACTACTGATATGCTATTGATCAAAACGAACATTTATCCATCTCTACACACATAGTATAACAAATGGGCTAAGTATTGCGACGGAGCCGAACAATAGAGTTCGAATTTTCGACGGAAAAGCACATTTCAAGTATCCTTGAGCTCGAATCAAACGTGTCTAGGGTGATTTATGTATGTATACTCACAATTCTTGACGATATGTCATAAAAAACTCGGATTATTGGATTTTGAAGGAAAATATCTTTAAATTTTTAGAGAATAAATTCCAATACCATACTAAAATTTCACTTTCGAAAAGTAACATTATTCTAAAACTAAGAGTATCATAATGCTTCGGAGGAAATTCTGACAATTTTCTTAAATATAAGGGAAGAAGCATAGGTATTGGGAGAAAGAAAGCAAATAATGACAATTTTATACTCGCGATGTTCTCATGTTGTGAAAAGGTCAGTTGGCAAAGGCTTGTTTTGAGTATACAATTGGGTACAGCAATTTTGTGTATAGCATTTTTATCTTCTATTGAGGTCTTTAAACAGTAATCCTGTTATTCTGTTGCAAGTGATTGTAACTTTTTATTCTATTGAAAGTGATTTTAATTCCGTTATTCTACTGGAAGTGACCATTATTCAAAAAGTAAGGGTATCATAATACTTCGGAGTATATTTTGATCCTTTTTTTAATATATGTGTAGAAGAATAGGCATTGGGAGAAATCAGGAAAATTATGCCAATTTTATACTTTGATGTTCTCATGCCGTCAAATGGTCAGTTGGCAAAATATTGTTTTAAGTATATAATTATGTAGAGCAATTTTAAGTTTAGTATTTTAGCCGCTATCAAGGTCTATAAACAGTAATTTTCTCTTTCTGGAAGTTACTAAATCACACATTGAGAAGAAGGCGCTTTGGTTAGCCACTTAAATCATTTGATTCGCTTTAATTTATTAGTGTTTACTAGTTGTGCATGTCCTTTCTAAACATGTTACATCTTATTAGCATTTGTAACTCCATCTGTACGACTTTTGCGTAGCCAAATTCACACAGTTTTGCTTACATATGTAACATTTGCAACAAATTTATCTCAACGCCAGCCACGTTAATCGTAATATGTGGAGCTTATACGTATAACTTTTGCAGATGCGGTAGTCGAGCGGTCAGGGGCATGCGTGTCCGTCTGATCGCTCGATTGCCGGTTTGTGGGTTCGAATCCCGGCAGCAGGCATAGATGTTGTGATGTCGAGGTTTAGTCAGTCTTCTGATCTTAGGGACCCTCATTAAAGTAAAGCTGCGTATTACCCATCGCCATGGGACCAGGGGTCTGTGAATATGGTGTAAGGCTTTCCTTCACCACGAAGATTAGAAACAACAACAATTTTTGTAGATGCGAGTATTGTATTTTGAATAAATATAACCCCCTTTATGTGTTACTAGTGTATGTATGAATGTGTTCCGTGCAGCATAAGTTTTAAGTTAAATGAGCGTATACATATGCTTCTATAAAACATCGTTATATCTCTCAGTTATTCTTCAGCAGTCCTAGAAATAGCAATTGTTTTGTATATTCACATGACTAACATTTTTGCATTGTCAATAATTAAAATATTAGCTAAAATCGGTATCGTTGCCTTTAATGCAATAAACTCATTTGTACACCAAAATTTGCTTGTACTGACTAGCAATCTGCTCCAGTTTTTGCTAGTACTCCGGATTTAAATACAGAAAGTTTAATAAAAGTTGAGTACTGTTCCATAAACTTAAATTTCTTGCATGTGATGATTAGTAGCGTCCTGTATATTGTTTTTAAATCTTCGAAATTATTTATTGGTATAACCTTCATTCAACGTTTCATACAGCCTTATTAATCATTCCTTACGTCATTTTTACCATAGTGAATTCAAGATCGAAAATGAAATATAGTTTTATATGAGCTTCCGTTTGCAAACCATTCTTTTAAAATTATAATTTGAAAATAGGTTCACCCACCTGTTGAAATTCATACGTTTTGAAGTTAATATGTGCGTATAGGTCATTTATATTCACACGTGCTATTTAAAATATTTTCTATGCAAAAAAAATTCAAACAATTATTTTTTTTTTATTTCTATGCTGTTAACCTTTTAGTTATCTCCGTTTTCTTAAAAATTATGATCTGAAAATTAATGATTTTAAGTAATTAATAAGCTACTCAACTAAATATGTTTTATATCTTATTCCAGTTTACGTAAGACATCAACATATACAATTTCAAACCGAAAGGTTCTTGTATTGCTTAGTTATAATATTACTGAAATTTCGATCAAAGAAAACATGTACATCTTTCCAAAAGTCTTTCACGTTTAGTTTGGGAATATTAGAAATTATTCTTGGTAAACATTCCTAATTTGTAAATTTATGGGAAAATATTACGGGTGCAAACAAAAATTGTTATATATAAATTTGAATTATTTAACATTATATGTCTCAATTATACTTTGTATAACTTGTTTTTCATTTTACAAATATAAATGAAGGTCTTTCAAAACTCCAATTAAGCTATTAATCAATTGGCCTCATATTGCAATAATTCTATTCCATTTCATACGAAATATTTAACTTGTTAAAAAATATATTCATATCTTTCAACATAAAGATTATTTCATATATTATCAGACATAAAGACAAAAATAAGGACAGAGACAAACCAGTGGTTATAGTGAGAGGATCGCACGAAGATAAAACACGGGTACAATTTGTAACTGCGGGAAGTATTGACATTTTATATCAGCGGCTCGAAAGGCCATACGTAAGGTGTTGGGCAGGGAAAAGAGGGTACAATTCTTATGGCTGTTTCTCCCCACTTCGTTCGGTCTTAAATGGGTCGCAAATATAACGAAGTTGGAATGCCACACAGTGTGTGTTTCTGGGCTGTAAAACTAGCGGCTGACGTCTCTCTTTCACACTTACTGAAAATGTAAAGGAAAAATAACATTATTCATGTTCTTAGATAGTGTTGCTTAAGTGTAATATTCCCTCACCGATGTCTCCCGTCTCGTCTCTTTCGCATGCCAAACCGCCAGTTCAGTTTGTTTCTCCAGAAGACACCGGTACGGGCATTCTTTCCCACGACGTCATTATATATGTATAAGATCAATATTTAGGGAATAAAAGCCGAGGTCAATGTTTTTAGGTCACCCTGTATATATATATATATATATATATATATATATATATATATATATATATATATATATATATACCGGGTGTCCACTGCTATCGGGGTCCAATGGCTATTTCCTCAACCGTTAGTCACAGAGATATACTCCCAATTGCAAAAATGTTTTAAATCTTAAGACCTATTATCTTAAACAGTTCAAATCAATAAATGCATTTTTGAAAGAAATACGAAATATACATTTTATACAGTTCCCCGGTCCTACCAATTATATTTAGGAAAATCATCATACAATTTCATGCAAAATAAACAAAAAATCTTCCATTTACAACCAAAATTCTCCGAGTTATGAAGCATTAATCTTTATGACTTAAGTTGCTTCTTCGCGCATAAAAATGTCCCGTTTCAGGGAACCAACCAATCAGGCACCATATTGACCATTTCTCAGCACAAAAAGAGCTCCAAATTTAAACAGCTATAAGTCGGTCAATCTTTGTAGTAGAAGGATGATTTTTTCTTATTTTGCATAAAATTTTATGAGGATAATTTTTCTAAGCATAATTGGTAGGACCGGTTTATATTTCGTATTTCTTTCAGAAACACATTTATTGATTTAAACTGTTTCTACGATAATACATTTTAAACTTTAAAATATTTTTGCAATTATATCCAGCACAAGACACCCTGTACATATATATATATACACACACACACACACACATAGATATATATATATATATATATATATATATATATATATATATATATATATATATATATACAGTATATTAGACTCAGCGTACGTAGAATGCCGACTGCCTTCATTCTGTCTTTGAATGTCCTAGTAGGCAAAGTTGAAAGTTTTGGAGAAACGTGCTTTTTTAACTTTACGGAAAGAAAATAGTATACTTCATATATTGTCGTTGAAATTTTACTGGTATTTTTTCTCATGGAAGTTCTTAAATGCACTCTGCAAATGAAAAATTCTAGAATAGAAAGGAAGTGGAATTTTGAATTTTACATTTCTTGAAACGATCCGACTGAAAAAAAATGAGTAATGTGTTTCAATTATTAAAGCTTATTTTACACCATATTTCTACTTTCTGATACATAATATGGAGAAAGTGTTGTTTGCAAGAATATTTTCCATTTCAAGATTTTGATGCCAATATATGTTTTAGGACGGCATTAATACGTTTTGTCTATTTCTGGAGTGATGTCCGTCTGTCTGTATTCGATTTTTTGTGTATACGACAGCTGCCACAAATATTAATTGGTTTTCAGTTTACATTCTACTTTTATAGAGAAACATCTAGAACCAGATATATATTTTTTTTCATTTAAGCAAACACTTATATTTTATTTGCATGGCAACATAGAACAAAATGTAATATAATCATCAATAAAAGAGGTTATTTATAGTTCAATGATCACAAAATTTAAGTTTCAATAATTGTAGTGCAAAATAGCCACTATACCATTTTTATATTCGTTTCGTTATAAACATGTTATTTTATTCCTCAGTATTGTATATTTTACATTGCAGCATCATACACAAAATTAAAAATATTAACACTAAAGTAATAAATAAAAATAATGAATAATCTCCGATGAATGGACTTGGTCGAATAACCAGTGCTGATGGCTTAACTATTACATAATTTGGGATTATAAAACATTTTTGCTTACATTTTCATGAAATAAATAAAATAAAATTGAAGTGTGATATTCAAGTAATGCACAGAATAAAAGGCTCATTATATAAGAATACTGATTTACATTTTCTAATGTCTAAATACTTAAATCGTCAAATGTATTGACAATTTAAAATACCAAAGAGAAATCGGAATTCTCCTGAGTTTTAACTACTGTGGAGGGGCTGCATTGCTTCACTCACTGCTATGAAATACATCCTGCATTATTCCTTCGAGTCACGAGAATTATTCGTACTTAACGGTCATAATATGGGTCTACAATGTTATAGGTTCCGAGTTCGAACCTATCCCCTACCATCGGGGATCTGTGGTCCCTCACAGTTGATGACCCTGGATAAAAAACGAGCATGCAACCTTCTCTAACTCAACGATCTCACATATCCCACGAGATGGCTGCACTGCAGACGACGCACACTTACTTTCTCCTCCCTTCTCCTGGTTGACTACGACTGACGTCATTTCAGTTGCAATTTACCATCAAACATCCCAATTACTAAGACATAGTATTGTCGTGACGGAATTCGTCACTCTTATGTAAATTATATAATTATGATACTTTTTAAACTTTTATATTAATATTTAATTAATCTGTGTCCCGGAACCCTCTTGTCATTGTATATATTTCACCATATTTAAATGTATCTGAATCTGTATTGAATTCTGGCCATTTTTATTTCATAATAATTCTTTCACACTCGAGGAACAACGACCGTTATACAAGGTCGCACTTGTTTGCGGGTGGAGACAGTTGTCTTTGCTCTTCTTGACTTCACGTGGCAGCTACACGTGCCTTGAACTTTGCCGTTGATGGGGCGGATCCCTGGATATATTTGAAATGGAAGTATTTTTGTATTGGTGGATAAGAGATGATGTGAGTTCCTCGTATTTTTCTATTGGCCGGGTTCTGGATCCACCTGGAATGCTTTAAAGCTGTGTGAATCTTGATTCTGGGCTCTCTCCCTGGAAAAACATCTTCGAACCCACGTCGGCTCGGGACTTAACCCTCAGGTTGAGTTACCCTGCTGTGGGGGTCGGGAGAGACGCCACTGCTGCTACCGTCGCCACTGCTTGACCGGACCTGCTGATGCCTTGCCCTCGTCGACCGTCGACCGCCGTGCGAATGTTGGAAAGATGCCTCATTTTCCTTGATCGCGTACCGGGACCAGAAGAAGCAAATATGATACTGATCCCTTGGTTGGCCTGATCCGGTACCATACCGGAAACTGCGGTTCTACCGTTTCTGCTGGAGCGGGGCAATGTTTGCCGCGAGGGAAATTACCAGTGGATGCCTGTGCTCTTTCTGCCATGAGTCCTTCCAAGAATATTTTGAGGTAAGACTTAAATATTTAGACGTGCCGTTGACAGTCGTCTGGACTTCAGCGTTGACTCCGAAGAACTCTTAGTCCTTGATTTCGCCTTCCAGCAATAAATAAATATATCGTTTAACTTCAGTTTCCTTCTTTCATATTTAAGATTTAATACTTCAAAAAAATGTAAATTAAATTAATAATGTTAAATTAGTATTGAAATACAGTTACTATTTAAGCTTTAAGCGTTCTTCGAGTGTGTATTCTCTCTTTGACCGTACCATGTTTTTGCTGAATAATTGATTATGTGATATTAATATGTAATTCTAGTAAAATTGGATTTAAAGAATTGATATTTGAATTCCGGCAAAGAGCCGATGATTTTTAGTAGAGGTGGTCCAGTGGTTTAGAGCTGATTATGAATCAGCATTTGTTTTCTAAGTGCTAACTCCATTTTTAAGTAATTAATAAATTTGGATTTGAAAATTAAATTGAGTTTTTGTTTGTGTAGAAATTGTGTAAATTTATGTATTTCAGCTTTTGGATGAGTTCTTAAGGTAAAAGTATTTTTCTGTTTATTTTGGGATTTTGTTTGGGTTTTTCCGTAGGTCATCAATTGAAATTTTTCCAATTGACGAGAGATGTGTTTAGAACCTGGGTAGAGAAATTTCCTGAGAGAGTCAGGCGGGAATCCGTTGCGACTTTTGATGCCCTCGGAATTCCCGTCTTGACATTATCCTTCATACCCCACTCAAAATCACATTGAGCACTTGCATTCCGGTTGGAATCTCGAGGCTCGTCTTCAAAACCAACGGAAAAATCCAATGTTTCGAAAAATTTGAATTAGTGACAAAGATTTGAATAAAGAGCAAAAAACCCCATCAAAATCACTTTGCTTTAAGCAATAAGCTTTAAGCATAAAATTTTGAGAAAATTGTAATTGATTCCTTATATTAAATTTTGTCGCTTAGCACTATTATATATTTCATTAAATGTATAACATTCCAGATAAAAAATTAATGTACTATATCTTAAAAGGTAGAAGGTGGTATGTAAGTGAAAAGCAACATCAAGTTACTTTTTGAACTTTTAAAATCGAAAGTAATCGCATATTTTCTTTCAAAAGTGTTTTCAAGAAGGGTGAACATACTAGAATTAATGTTGTTCAACATAATACGTTTTTCGTTTCAAGTTAGGCTGCAATTTACGCCCTAAAATTATAACGCAGTAAGGCAGTTTTTGAAATATATTTAACATCAGAAAAAGGAAGAAAGGAAGCAAGGTAAAAAACAAATTATGATTACCTATTTAATTATATATTTGAGATGTGAAATAATTTTGAATTTGGTCACATCTTACGAACAAATTTAATATTACTGACTTGAATTCCACTTCAAATCTTTGTAAACATCAATCTCAATACTATGAATAATTCGTTTTTCTAACTTTTTAAAATATTGCATACATTTTTGTTTATATTCACTCAGTTCATGAAGAAAGTATATGACGAAAAGGATTTATAAATTGAAAGAATCGGTAATATTCAATTGTGAGAAATGAGGACCGTTAGTTTCAACTACCTATAAAAAGTTATATTATATTCAACTACCTATAAAAAGTTACCTATATGTTAGTTTTACTACCTATAAAAACACCAATTTGTAATGACATCAACAAGCTGGAGAATCACTATGTTTACATAGCCGTTACTCTCCGGTTAACGTTTCCGGGCATCGCCCGAAGAAGCTACGTGAAAGTGGGAGAATCCAATCAGAACCGGCCCTAAACCATCAAACAAGGAAAGATCAATCAAATAAAAGGAAGACGTGTTTCCCAGAAGGAAATAAATTAAATTATAATATTAATATAATAAATAAATAAGACAGATCAATCTTGCAAAAACACTTTCCAACTGAAATGCAATTTTTTTAAACATCTCTAAAAGGCAATGCATTCAGCGGTGATATTTTTTAAATTGTCAGAATACTACAATAATTTATTATATTTGAAAATTTCAATTGAAAAATGAACTTTATTCATATAACACCATCGAAATATATATCGCCTGGATCTCTATATAAATACTGAAAATATACACTGAATATTTCATTCATAAACTTTTTTTTCATTCCTTTCATTCAGCGGCGATATCTTAAAAAAAATATCACAATACTACTGTGGTGCATAAAAGAAAAGTTAGAAAGAAACATTATTTAATATACTGTTAAATTGCTAAATTATACTTAATATACATAGCCGTTAAATCATATTAGTGGAACTCATTATTAAATTAAACATTGCGTTGTTTGCCGCTATTAAAACCCACCAATTATTTTCTTTAGCGTGAGTTCTGTACAGGAATATTAAATAACATAATACTAAATGGATTGCACCATTTTAAATTTAACAATGAATCATTTATTAACAACATAAAATACTTTTTATTCAATTACAGCAGTTTGCATATTTATTTGCGAAGGATCGAGTAAAATGTGAGAGATTTGCCGTGTGAGACCAGATCACTATTTGTTATAGAAATAATCTAGGACCTGCTACCAAATTTAATAAGCACATACCTGACAACAACGCCTGCTTCCTTGTATATGCACTGATTTTTGCACATTTTGTTGAAGTCTCCTTGGACTCTGACTGTCGTCGAATTGCATGTTCGAACAACTTTCGCGGACTATCTCCTGGCCACTCTGTCGAATCGTTCTCCATATTCGTTCTATATGTCTAGTCGTTCTGTATCTCCGTTCTTATATCATTCTGTTCCTTCTACATATCTATATTTAGTAGTTCTCTATATTCGTTCTATATTTCTAGTCGTTCTGTATAAGTATATCATAGTATCGTCGTTCTGTCTTAGGTTGTGGCTCTTTTAACTCAGGTCAGACACTCCTCTTTTGCTTGGGTCCTCTTATTTCGGGCGCGATAGCCCGGTGGTTTGCACGCTGCCACAACTGCCGCCGTGTTCATGTGGAGTACGATCACGTTAAACATGTGTGTCCGAAAGTCGTTCCGAGAGGTTGGTGGTAGGGGAAGGAGGGTATGGTCCCTGTGGATGCCTCCCCCACTGGGTTCCGGTCTAAAATGGGTGGCACTGCCCGGCCGTCCAAACAGTTACCTTGCACCTTTCTGGTAGGTCCGTCGGTCTGGGTCTCAACAACAACAACAACTCCTCTTTTGCTCCTATTGGCAGCCTTTATAGCGAATCCACAAGTATCTTCTCCATTGGTCAGTATTTTTATCCAATGTCGTTACTTCATATTTTTTTAGACTCCTTCGATCCCTTCTGTCTTGAAGCCCCTAAATTTACGGATTTAGCTGACCTTTGGGTCAGCCTGTTATAAACTTTGGCGTCATTGAGACTGAAGGTATTGTCTGACGTTTCAGACACAATAAATAATGTACATAAATGTGTCTCACAATAACTACTGTGAGAGGTATGTCTGGTCTCACAACTACAATATTTTTTTTTACTTAAAAACGTAAAACCATGGAGGAAAAATTACTTTCTAACTCCTTAAAACTTCATCAAAAAATCAATAATTTAGAATCGTATGCTTCTCTATGTAAAATCAATGAATGTTACATCCACATCAGCTATATTGCAGACCCCAGAATTAAATATTTTTGCGTTATTGAAATTCAGCAATTCTTATACAACGCATCTTTTAGCTTGATGTGTTTACATTTTCCATACATGAAAGTTAGGTTTCGTTGTAGAAATGATCAAAGTTTGATGATCATTTAAACTCCAAAATATTGTAATTGAGTTTGAGCAGTATATAGATGCACAGAAAAATAAGAAATAAAGCTGTTTTAGTACTGAAACAGCATTAAAAAAAAATAAAAAAGAACTTATAAATCACGATTTTCTCTCAAGATGGCTGCCACAATTCATTTCGAGGTGAGTCAAGTGATCTTTTCATACAATATGGGTGTAATTATTATTTTAATTTTTATTTAAAAAATACCGAACATTTGCTGAAATTTTTTTCTGCATTTTATGGGATAATTTAAATATTTCCTAAAATATTCGAAGCAATTTTTGATTTTAAATTCGCTTTAAAAATGTTTGTAAAATTACGTCCCATAGGGTTCAATGTATTTCATATTTCAACCCGGGTGCAATCCTAAAGTAATTGGGCGATATTATATCCATTTACATTCCCATATGTCCCACAGACAGTCCCAAGAACTAAAATTTAATTTTGAAGTCCTAAAATTTAATTTTGATAAAGTTATCTCTACGGAAGTTATCGTGCAAACAGACAGACAGACAGACAGAATGAACAAAGTCATAATGACTTTTTAATTATGTTGCAAAATGTTAATAAATTATAATATTAATATAATAAATGAAAAATAAATTAAGATTACCTAACGAAAGCCAGCACAAGAACATTGGAAAGGATTTTCAAGACAAGAGGACGAGAAGTAGAAGATGAAATAATGTTCGCTATGCGAAAAATAAAAATATTGAATATTGAAAACAAGCTGAGCGAACAAATTCGCTCCCAAGTGTCAAGTGCTCCAAGTCAAAGCCAGTGATCTTTAGTGCAGTTAAACTGCACACAAAGTACGTACCAGTCCTATTTTGCAACAACTGATTTGAGCGTTGAATTTTTCGATATTTTGGCAAATAATTGCTTGGTTTCACATTCCTTTCACTGTCCAATAAGCAGGAAAGAACAGCCACAGGTGAATTTTGTAAAGTTCATGGGAGTTTTCAATGTACTGTAGTCCATTCTGCGGATTTTTCCCAGATTGTAATAGTCTTATTATGCCTGATTTATTATCTACCAAATATTTACATTATTCCACAGTAATTTAACTTGCCCATCATCATTTGTAATCTGAAACAATCTCATATATAAATCAATCCGTCGAGTAACGTTTTAAACATTACACTACTAATAAATTTGAATTTATGTTGTTATTTATTTTGATAAGCATATTTTACCCATTATACTGTATCCCCACATTATATACATATATTTGACGTCATTATAACATTTTAAGTATCTGTTTTTGTCATTATTATAACAATCTATATACATATATTTGACATCATTATAGCATTTCTCGGTATACGACTTAATCATTATTTAATTTTTCTACAATTTATCTATCTATATATATATATATATATATATATATATATATATATATATTTGTTCTCGACAAAAATTGTTACTACATACATTAAATTTTGTTTTATACAAAATTGATTTATTTCCTTCATATATATAATTCAATCAGATTTATTTTGCTTTAAACTTATTAACTTTTTCCAAACACAAACTGCATTTCAACGTTTCCAAATTACCAAAATAGTTCACTGTGTCTATGGCAACATTTTATTCAATAATTTTTATAATTTATTTTATGCTCTTATATATATTTTTTTTGCATAACCTTGATTCATTTTCATTTCTTTGTATGTAATATTCACATCGTTTATATTTTTAAAATTTAACATTCTAATATAATTTTCAATCAGACAGTCACTTTTTTAAACCATAACATAAAATAGTTTCGATTTACATGGAAAACAACAATTCTCACGCTAAGACCAAAGTCTTTTAAAGTATCCCGATATTATTAATTTGCTTAAATCACAGTTATAAAATTAAGGTTATCGAATATCTCACTTCCCCTCTCACTATATTGAGATGTTATGTAAAATCATTACCAGATTATATAAATAATAAAAAAAACTTTCGGATAGTAGTTTCCAAGTTTAATTGGGATGTAAATATAAAGTTTAACACACTGTTAACAAGATTTTAAAATAATGAGACCTATTGAATATTTCCTTATAAATTTACCAATAATTTCCATGCGTTTAAAGTTACTAACTGTGGTGTAAAATTTTTTAAATGTGACATAAATAATATTTCCTTAAGAGAAGGAGGTCAATTTTATAGCACACCACAGCTATTAAGGATTCTAAAAAATAAATGAAATGCTCTCAGGATATTAACTCAGCCCACTAAATTTCAGTAAGGTTGAATTAAAAATAATTGAAATAAATGTATTTATTTTCAAAAGATTTTCACAAAAGTGAGAAACGAACTTCTCCTGTAAGCATGAAATGCAATTTCTATTAATTAATTAATTAATTAATTAATGAGTTTCAGAATAATAATCACTCCCACGGAATTCCCGAAAGATTTGCATGTTCAGAAAAAGTAAAACATTTTATTTTATTTTTATTCTAGTCTGAAAAATAAAAAGTTAACATCAGTATGAGTGAATTGAGTGGTTTTTAATTCTTTATAAAAATGTCGTTTGCAGAGTAGTCGCCAGCTGAATATTAACCACGAACCACTAAACATCTTCAAGACTGAACTTTCAGAAAAAAAAATAAATTCACGTTTTTATTTTTAAAAGTTTTCCTTGAAAATAAAAAAGGACTTTTGGAGTGAAAGGCTGTCCCATCTTCATCAGTTTTGGCACATTTTAAAGTTATAGATTTTGGTAGGGACGTTTCCAGCAGAGTCCGTGCAGTAACATTTTAGTCCAGCTGTAGTTGATATTTGATTCTAAACATTTGTCCACACTATTACGCTCGTTTGACATACCCATTTCTATTTGTTGCGGCTTTAATCTACGCAACTTTTTGAATACAGTAGGAACCACAGGAGAGCAACTTTTTACACGAAATCGTTTTATCTATAAAATATAATTTTAAAATATTAGCGGTACATGTGAAAACTACATAAAAATATTTCCCTATTCATTTTCGAAATCACATACTCTGTGGGTTGTAAAATAACATTAATTTTAGACATTCGTTTTAGACTTAACTATAATCTGGTTATACAAAAATACGTAATACCTGCCTGACCCTAAATAAAATAAATTGATATTTAGACTTGAAATGACTTAAATAATACCAATATGAAATCCACACCGAAAACATTTCAATTTTCGTATTCTTACTTGGCTATTTTATCACCTACAGAATAAAGCCGTCTGATTTCAAATGCATCCTTATTTTTCACATTTATCGCAAACTACCAGTATACCCATTCTTCGCACGGGATATATAATATAAAATAACTTAAAATTCACAATCATGTGAAAATTTGTGTAACATTCTAAATAACATTGTTATTCAAAGCTTTCTATTAAAATTGATGCTCCTAAAAATAAGTTGAAGAATATATGTTCTTGTGATACAAAATTATCTTCACAGGAATCTTAAGAATGATTCCCATTTCAAATTATTGAAGGGGAAATATAAAAATATATAAATCTATCGCAATGAAAGCTTTTGATTTCTTTGTATAAAAAATAATGTGTTATAAATACGTGTAACATTTTTATATGGTTGAAGCCGGAAATGATCACTTTCTAAAAGGACTTTTGAACATGGTTATAAGCTGTTTGGAGCACTGTCACAGGTCATATATGGGATTTTGCTCATATGTGGAGAGTTGAGTGAACGACTTTTCCATTTTATTGACAAACTAGATCTGAAGAGTGTATGCACGGAATGCATTAATAGATAGTTGAGACTTACTAGCGGGTTTTGAACTTCCCATTATCAAAAGAAACCCGTTGTCATCATCTATTTACATTATTCAAATGTGTTACCAATTAAATATTTATGGAATAAAAGGAATGAGATGCTGAAGAATTGTGGCCTTTAGTATTCGCCTACTTAGACTATTTGCTATTGTAAATCAGTCTTGCTGTTGCGACTCCGGAAGTAATCATGTCCATGCATAAATCAGGTCCGTGTGTAAATCAGGGATTTAGAGCAATGATTCTCATGCACCCCTGATTGCAACTTTTCGCGATTTTTTTTTGTAAAGCTTATTAGATAAATAAAAATATCTATTTAATTAATCGTTCAATATCTCTAAACAAAAATATTACAGTTGAGCCCCGTTACAGCGAAACAGGTATATAATAGCCTCTAGGATATAATGCTCTTTTATTCTGGTCTAAATCTGTCTTCTATAAAAAATAATGTTATTTTTCGTACATGTAGTGCAGATTAGTGTTTCATTCAAACCAGCTGGTCCGGCTACTGATAGATATAAGGAAAACGTTTCCGCGTGCTCGCTCGATTTCCGGATTGTGGGTTCGAATCCCACCTGCTGGCATGGGTGTACTGTAGTTTATTTAGGTCGTAGTGGGCTTCGGTCCCCGTGCTACGTTAGGACAACTTCATATGATGTCAAAATGCTTGAGGAGGGAAGCATATGCTGCAGTCCTCGGCAGGCGTTCTGTTAGTTTGCATGTCATACTTATAGAGAAAACTTATAGAGGTTATAAACTTGCAGAGCTAAGCTTATACAGAAAATTTTCAACAGGATAATCTGAAAATAGAAATGCCCAAATAGGAAACATATAAGCTGTAAGTAAGATAGGATATGTCTACCCCCTATGTGAACAACATTATAAGTTTCATTAGTCAGTTAGTGATGCATTGGAATCCATGCCATGCTGTTAATTTTACACTCCTGGTCTCATATTTGTCAGCCAGGATTGAATGCGGCACTTGTCAAAATTGAAGATTTCTGATTTCACGAGAGTGGATATCGTTTTATTGCTGTGACTAGGAGCAATTTGCAAATGCGTCCATAGAGTGTTCGTCAAGCTCACTTTTTCATACCCAAGGTGGAAAGATTCTTTAGAAAACTTTGAATTTTTGTGTGTATGGGACTGAACTGGCTTGAGAATGGTCTGAGTTAAAAGATAGAGCACTTGTGTCTTATTTGTGTTATCAGATGGTATGTAGACGACAGCTGTTCTTAAAAAGGAGAAAGTCAAAACTTCTGTAATAATGCTTCGTAATTTGTGACCGACACCACCATATGTGGATATACATTTCGCAATTAGGTGACAGTAAGTTCTTTTTGTCAATCGTAATATATTCGTTGGTGATCATCCATTTTTGACTTTCTTTATCTCCTCCTCGTTACATGTGGTATGAGTAAATATGCTGCAGGAACAAAACGACCTAACAATACTAAGGACGACCAATATTTGTCGGATAAGATAGACAAACGTGTAAGTATTGCCAATATTGTCGATTTAAAATATATTTTTTTTCGCAATCAATTATTTATGAGAAATCAATTTGTGGTGATGAATTATTCAGGAAGAATGGCAAGGGAAACAAAATGTAGCGAGATATATTTTAATGTTATGTTTGATTTATTAAGCTAATGTTTTAATATTTTTTTTTTGTTAAATTAAGTTAATTCGGCATCTTAATCGTGTGTACGTTATTGACGCGTCCGACATAAACTTACATTTTACTGCAGTCCGGAATCAACCAACAAATAAATGTAATTAATAAAATATAGTATAGTAAAATGCAAAACTATAAAATGATGACATTTCTTTTTTCAAACTTAAATATTTATTTAAATTTTTAAAGCTATTAAAATTATCATTAAGAATTTCATGGTATAGTTATACCTATTAAATTCACAACTGCCAATTGTAATAAAATAAAGATTTCTGATTTGACGACAGTGGATATCGTTTTATTGCTGTGACTAGGAGCAATTTGCAAATGCGTCCATAGTGTTCGTCAAACTCACTTTTTCATGCCCAAGGTGTAAAGATTCTTTAGAAAAATTTGAATTTTGTGTGTATGGGACTGAACTAGTTTGAGAATGATCTGAGTTAAAATAGCACTTGTGTCTTATTTGTGCTATCAGCTGGTGTGTAGACGACAACTGTTCTTAAAAAGGAGAAAATCAAAACTTCTGTAATAATGCTTCGTAATGTGTGACCGACACCACCACATGTGGACCTACATTTCGCAATTAGGTGACAGTAAGTTACTTTAGTCAAAGTTGGGGATCATCCATTCGTTGGGGATCATCCATTTTTGACTTTCTTCTGTCTCCTCCTCGTTACATGTGGTATGAGTTAATATGCTGCAGAAACAAAACGACCTAACCCTACTAAGGACGACCAATATTTGTCGTATAAGATAGACAAACATGTAATTATTGCCAATATTGTAGATTTAAAATATTTCTTTTTCACAATCAATTATTTATGAGACATCAATTTGTGGTGATGAATTATTCAGGAAGAATGACAGGAGAAACAAAATGTGATGAGATATATTATAATCTTAAGTTTGATTTATTAAGCTAATATTTTAATATTTATTTTATTTCTTAAATTAACTTATTTCGGCATCTTAATCGTGTGTACATTATTGAAGCTTCCGACATAAACCTACACTTTACTGCAGTCCGGAATCAACCAACAAATAAATGTAAGTAATAAAATATAGAATAGTTAAATGCAAAACTATAAAATGATGACATTTTCTTTTTTCAAACTTAAATATTTATTGAAATTATTAAAGCTATTAAAATTATCATTAAGAATTTCATGGTATAGTTATACCTATTAAATTCACAACTACCAATTGTAATAAAATATCAAAAGTGCTTTATTGTGAGTTTTAGAATAATTTGTTACGATGTATCCGCTGATATCGTCGGTTTACACTCAGGCTATAAGAATGAGTCTAAATTTCGGAATAACTAGCAAGTTTATCTACAATCACAGCGTAAACAAGAACGGTATACAGCAAATATCTCGATAATTATCTCTCAAGATTACTGAACAACAGTCAGGTAAGGTAAAACAGCAATAAAATGTTTAATGCAGTATGTTAAACTAATTTCACGAAACAGTCGATACCATTATCAAAACATTGACGTATTTCACAATTGAATGTAACTGGTATCACGTTAATTGCTCTCCAAGTGACCGACGTCTCCTTTTATACATTGAGCGTAGAAACTTCGAGAAAAGATTCGTATCTCGTAGAGCATTCGTTATTTCGAGAAGCTTCCCGTACCTTCGAATAGTTGCCAAATTGTCAATAAATCGCCAAATCTGACAACACTGCCTGGAGTGTTTAAATATGGCCACTCTGTATTGGCTAAATATGAATGGCTGTCTTTAAAGGTGTTTTCCTTTCATTCAAAGTGTTTTTCCTTCTCAAAAGATTCTCAAATGAAGGCATTTTACATGTTCGTAACAATATTCATTAGTATTCAAACCATAAATTTTATATAAAATATTAGATACTAAATCGTAAAATAATTTATTATACTTTATTTCTTAACAGTCTATAGTAGTTTTCCTAATTTTTATGTTAGATTTTCACAAAATGAAAGTCATTTGATACTGTGAAGTACACTGCGTGACAGTGAAAATGAGACACCAAGAAGGAGTGGTCAGAAAGTGATGAAAATTGGCAAAATGAGAGAAGCTGATGTTTATTGCAACAGGATACACCTATACACTGAGCGATAACACCGCCCGATCAGTGGGTTGCAGTATCACCGCGGGCGGCGATATAGACAGCAACACGTCAAGGTACAGAGTCAATGAGCGTGCGGATGGTGTCCTGAGGGATGGCTGACCATACCTTGTCAACTATTTGCATCCCAGACTCAAACCACGTCCCTGACGTGTTCGATTGCTGAGACATTAGGGGAGACTGGTGACCAGGGAAGCACCTGTGTAAGTTGCAGGGCATATTGGCTAATGCGTGCCGTGTGTAGTTGGGCGTTATCCTGCGGGTAAATGACATTGGCCACCCCCTGAAGGAATGGCAGTATCACCGGCCGCAGCACGGTATCTGCGTATCGTTGGGCCGTCATATTGCCCTCAATACGTACTAGAGGTGATCTGCTATCGTAGGCGATGGCGCACCAAACCATGATGCCGCGTTGTTGCGTTCCACAGATGTGGCCGGATTGGATCTGTCACCACTTTGGCACCAGACTCGTACAAGGCGAGTGTCATTGTTGAAACAGAAGCGTGACTCGTCTAAGAACACGACCCTATGACATTCCGCCGTTAACGTGGCTCTATCTCGACACCGTTGCAAATGGGGGCGTCTGTGCGGTTTGTTCAAGGGCAGTCTTCTAAAAGGGCGGCATGAGTGCAGGTCGCTGGCAACCAGTCGACGGATAATTGTCCTTATGGGAGTATCAATTGTGTCCCGCACATGCTGCAAAAGGGCGACGAAATTGGCCAGCGGGGTCGCCAACGCTTGCCGGCGGATGCGTCTGTCTACGCACGCTGACGTCACTCTGGCCATACCAACACCCCTCAAACGTTCCACATTCCTTTGTTCCAAACATCTTCGCCACAGTCGGTGCACTGTGGACGCGTGTAGGTGACTGTTCCCTGAAATTTGACGTATGAGCCTAACTGCTCTTCTGTGTCCGATCACCATGCCTCTCGTAAAATCGTCTGTCTGCTGGAACTGCCTCGGTTGGCGGCGGCCGGGCATTCTCTGCTACTACACGTTTCCTCTGAGACAGAAAAATCGCAAAATGACTATCCTGGTAGACAAAGCGGCGCGACTATTGCCGATTCGGCAGGTTCATTCCCTTATATCTCACTTAACGTGTGCGGGATAGTTGTGCTTTTCTCATCGTTTACATTACTCGGTGAGCTATGCTACCCCGCAATTTGCATATTTCTATGTCCAATTCTTCTTGGTGTCTTATTTTCGCTATCACGCTGCAACGTAGTTTATATTTTCATTATCATCATTAAAAATGTTACACGTTAAAATAAAATTAAACGCCAAAAACACTGCGTCGCGAATTTTCATGATAATTTCTTTATGAAAAAATAAAACTCTCTGCATTATGTAAGAAAAGTATATACTGACGACAATTGATTTTATCAAGAATATCACACTCCGTCAAAAAGTGAACTTTCTGATAAATCCAAATGTCTGCGTAATAACTCCTAAACAATAATCTCAATTAATTTATGCTTAAAAGTACTTATGAAGTATTATTCCTCAACGAAAAAAGTAGGTTCATTATGCTTCTGAAACCTGTAGATGCATTTAATAAACCGTCTTATGCTGATATGAACGCATTATTACTTTCTCATATGCAGTAATGAGAAAGTATTATTATCATGATAATTTCGAGAATATAATGTCAATATATATTTTAGTAATTTATGAACACGTTTTGTCCATTTTTGGAGTGATGTCCGTCTATCTATCTATCTATCAATATGTCTGTCTGTGGTCTACTTCTTGTGTACATAATATATGCCACACATAATTAATAAACGTTAACGAAATATGTAGAACTCGATAGAATATATTTTTTAATTCAAGCGAAAACTTCGAAATATTTTCGAAATTGTATAGTTTATTAACATGGTAGCACAGGACAAAATTTGGCATGATCATGCACAAAATATTTAATTTATGGTTTACTGATCATGAGACTTAATAATTTCATTGTTGTGAAAGATCGTTTTTTGTTCATGACGTTATTACCCCCCTTGGGGTGCAAGTTCTCTACCCCGGGGATATATTGTCAAGTATGGTATCAATCGCAATATTTTTTCAAGCCTTTTAAAGAGAACGTTGCAGACGATAATTGTTATTATTTAGACCCACGATAACGATTTTTCTATATTATTCTAGTAAAAGTTGAAAAAAAGAGCTACTAAAATGGATTCTAGTATGAAAAAGTCGAGTTGAGCCACAAGTCAGTTAATTTTTACTTTCCCTACAATACATGTTAATGTATAAGGGATAGTATGTAATGGGAGAGTATTGGAATCATGCCGAAAATCGCAACTCGAGTTTTCGACGGATCTACACGTTTCGAGACCTCTAGAATACGAAAAATTATTTTTGCGTGACGTCTGTGTGTGTGTCTGTGTGTTTGTGTGTCTCTGTACAGATTTTGTATCCACTCTAACTAAAGAACTAATTTACCGAATTACATAAAATTTGGTAGGTAGGTCACTTGTGGGCGAGTCTGGTGCTGATTAATTTTGAGTACGATTCGGGATAAAAGAACCTGCCATTTTCGTGAAATGGCTCGTAAAAGTTTGTATGCACTCTAGCTCAAAAACTAATAGACCGGATTTCACAAAATTCGGTAGGTAAGTCACTTGTGGGACACCCTGGTGCTGATTAGATTTTGGTATGATTCGGAAAACAATAACCTGCCTTTTTTTGCAAAATGGCCCGCAAAAATCGCAAAAATCTGAACTAAAATCTACGAATGCTCAAATATATCCATTAACTGCTTGTTTCATACGTAATTTTTAACGAAGAAAATAATAAGACCGACCCCATTGCACTAGGACCAGCTGTTCACGAGATATTTTAGTTTCTTCGGATTTTCTCTACGCCACCTTTGAAAAGAAGTCCAGTTATCAAATGAGAACGAAAATTGAATTAAAAGTGAATTAGATGTAATTAAAATAAAGAGAACGTGAATATAAGTCTGCAGGGAAAGTCATGTGCTCCCCATATCAGATTTTTACTTTTGGGTTACGCAAGGTAAAAGAATGAGCGAATGCTTTTTGCTGCAAAAATACATTATTAATTTCAATATCGAACATCAAGGGGTCATAATTTGGGACCTCTATAACTACAATATTGAGGCACCAAGAATAAATTTCATCAACATCTCGTTGAAAATATGTGAGAGATATGTGTGTGTGTATTGAAAATGTGAGAGAGTTTTGATGTCAATGGCGTGATTATTCAAGACGTGTTATTGAGAGAGACTCGTGATTTCAAGCAGTGTTATTCAGAGAGATTCGTTCGTCTGTTGAGTATTGAGAATGTTATAGAAAAAGACGAAGTCTGACTCCAAATGTCAGAAAAAGAATTGGAACAGGTGGCAACCATGATGAGCTACAGACCCGAAATGCAGAGGTATGTGCAAGTCTTCATGTATGTTAGGTCAATCTTTACTTTACCTGCAATACATGGTAATGTATAGGGAAAGTATTGGAACCATGTTGAAATTCGCAACTCCTACGATCTACAAGTTTCGAGACCTCTAGAATACAAAAAAACTATTTTTAGCGTGACGTCTGTGTGTGTGTCTCTCTGTGTGCCTGTGCAGATTTTGTATCCATTCTAACTAAAAAACTAATGGACCGAATATCAAAAAAATTGTTATGTAAGTCACTTGTGAGCGAATCTGGTGCTGATTGGTTTTGGGTACGTTTCGGGATAAAAGAACCCTCCTTTTTTTGCGAAATGGCCCGTAAAAGATTGTATCTACTCTAGTTAGAAAACTAATGAACTGAATTTTACGAAATTCAGTAGATAAGTCACTTGTCGGTCACCCTAGTACTGATTAAATTTTGGTACGATTCGAAAAAAAATAATCTGCCTTATTTTGCAAAATGGCCCCCAAAAATCGCCAAAATCTAAAATAAAAAACTACGTATACTCAAATATATTCATTAAATGCTTGTATAATACGTAATTTTTAACGAAGAAAAAAATAAGACCAACCCCATTACACTAGGACGAGCCGTTCTCGAGATATTTTAGTTTTTTCGTATTTTCTCTACGCCACCTTTGAAAATAAGTCCAGTTATCGAATGAGAACGAAAATTGAATTAAAATTGAATTAAAATTAATTAAAATAAAAAGAACGTGAATATAAGTCTGCAGGGAATGTCATGTGCTGCCTACATTAGATTTTTGAGCTTTGGGATAATATTCAAAAGACCTGGTCTCACACTTTTCTCGTCCTGAAGTATTTACTAAAATTGATGCAATTTTAATTATAACAATAATACAGATGTGAATAAATGATAATAAATTTTAAGGGGCAAAATGTGGATTTTAATGTATAGTGTTTTGATTTTATGATTATGTTGAGGAACTCGTGAAAAGACACAAATGGTGGATTTTGCCGCCACGATAGCAATGTGTAAGTGTTGGGATTCACGACCAAGATATAATTAAGATTAATAATTTACCCGCGATTATAATTTTAAAAAGCAAAGCCCATTCAATTGTTTTTTACCACAGAAATATATTTGAAGTAAAAACGACGCGTTGCAAAGATTGACAGGAAAATAAATTATAAATTACAAGAACACACAACATCAGAATAAACAACTCTTGCAATTAGCTAAAACAGGACCATAATTAAGGAATGCTCTTAATAGCCTAAATCAGAAATTTCCATCATACTCCTTATCGTGTTTACAATTCAATCTTAGGCACTGATAACGGTTAGTGGTTGATTTACTCATGAGTCATGTTTTCAAGTCCCAACTATTTTAGAATATTAGAAAATCAACCTGAATTCATGCTTGTGAAGCAACTGGATATCTTATAAACATTAAAAAAATCCAAGAATTGTGACATTATTTAAGTTTTATGCATGAATATTTATTCTAAATTGTGTGGAAGAACTTTTTTGTCATTTTTCATTTTTAGTGCAATTTGAAGGTACTTTTAAGACGGAGGTAAGTTTTGTGAAACACGCAGATTTAGAGTAATAACTCGTGTCATATGTTTTCGAGGATTTTTATTCTAAAATTTGAAATATGTTTAGTGTCTTTAGTTCTACTAAGTTTAATTTTATAAAAAATATGTTTTTCGGCATACTTTAGAAGAAAGTGGATATTTTAGTGTTGCTTTTTTCTTCTAGGAACGTCACAACTAAACCAGCCTTCCAGGCCGTCCAAACGGTTACCTTACACCTTTCTGGTAGGTCGGACGGTCTGGGTCTCAACAACAACTTAACCAGCAGTAAATATGCACTGTCTAACAAACTAAAATTGACAATGTCTTGACACATATGTAGTATTTTAATTGATATCAAAGATATGAAGTGGATAAAGTGACTTTTACTACAGACTCAAATTCGTTTTCTCTTTATTTCTTAATCAATTAATTAAAGTTCAATTGAGCAAAATGACACGCATAAGTATATTAAATTGCATGGAATTTGCACTTTTAGTACGATTTTCGTGTCCATTTTGAAACTGGACATATTTTAAAGGCGGCGTAGTAAAAATGCGAAAAAAATAAAATATAGTGAGAACGGCTAGTCCTGGTGTAATGGGATTGGTTTTATTATTTACATCGTAAAAAATTACACAAAAAATTATACATTTGATCATTCGTCGTATTTTATTTCAGATTTTGACAGTTTTGGTCATTTTACAAAATAAAAAGTGTAAGTTCTTTTTTCCAGAATCACACCAAAATCTAATCAGGACCACGGTGCTAAAATATTCTTATTCAGTGTTAAAATATTTTAATTTAAAGCTAAAGTATTATAATTTAGTGCTAAGGTATTCTAATTTAGTGTTAAAATATTCTCATTTAGTTCTAAAGTATTCTAATTTAGTGCTATGGTAATTTAGTGCTAAAGTATTATAATTTAGTTCAAACGTATTTCATAAGGCCAACACAAAATATTTTCTCTAGGAAGTATATATGGTTTCCATTTCCAGTTCAATGTATTCATTCTCCTACTACTCATATCCATTTAATTGTTTGAATAAAATAAGATTTTAACCGAAACTTATTTTTTAGCGTACCTCAGCAACAGAGTAACATAACCATCATATGTACAATGATATGAAAATTGATTTCAATGTAGAATGGACACATATATAGTACATACAAACACAGTAGACATATACATATATGCACACATAGAGATGTCATGCTAAAAATATATGTTTAGTTTGAGATGCACTGCACATAATATGCAGAACCATTAAAATCTCAAATTCACATTTCCAACTTACTTCTTAAACTTTTCGTGATCACATACTGAGCGAGGAAATAAAAAAGTACCAGAGACAAGTGCATTTCAAAACTGCGATGCAAATATATGAGTTATATTATGCGAAGTATGAATCTTCTTGCAACTTGCATGTTTCTAGTAAAACTAGAAAAAACATTTTTCTCAGCAATGCAGAAGAAATCTTGACAGAAAAATGGAGAACCAGTTTCTTTGGAAGTTCAATAACAATGAGAGAGATATGTTGAATGAAAAAAAAACTTGTGTTTTTCTGTGCATCTGCTTCATACCTGTATTATTTTTTGCAGCAGTAAAAATACAAAGATTTAAAGATATATCGTAACATTGAAAAAATATATATTTTGAATGGCAATATTTATTCTGAAAATTTAAATATCCATAATATTTAAAAATCTGAACTTTAACTTTCAATAATGACAACTAGATCATATAAAGAAAATATTTTAATAAATTCTGCATAAAGCATTATTTCAAACAAACAAAGTACAATAATATATATATATACATATATATATATATATATATATATATATATATATATATATATATATATATATATATATATATATATATAATTATATATATATATATATATAAATATATATATATATATATATATATATATATATATATATATATATATATATATATAAAGATATGTTAGAGATATTTTAACACATATAAAATAATAACTAAAAAATAAAATAATCCACAATCAAACCAAAATGGAAACAACTTCCTATCATCTACTATTACATAAAAGAAAAGTTAGGCAATTAAGCACTATTACTTTCCAAAATGTAAAAAATAGATATATAACTATCATGGGGAGAACAAATCTAAAATAATTCAGTCATCATGCTATGAGTAATCAACAAATATCAATGGTAAGATTTCGAAAATAGAAAACTAGAAAATAACGAAGCAATCAAACCTAATTTATGGAAAGGCTATAGGCTTAAAAAGGAGATGCATTATGTAATAGACTTTTCCTAAGGACCCAGAATCTATCCATAATGACCAAGAAATAAAGCTTTTTTCCGAATAAGGAGACAAATAATATCATTAAACTCCTTATACTGGCCCAACAAGCAAAAAATTGAAATATAAAACGGAATCAAAGTAATTATCTGATTATTAAACTAGCAGGTGTCATTCCAAAAAGCTTATATATATATATATATATATATATATATATATATATATATATATATATATATATATATATATATATATGTATGTATATATATATATGTATATATATATGTATATATATATATATATATATATATATATATATATATATATATATATATATGTATATATATATATATATATATATATATATATATATATATATATGTATATATATATATATATGTATATATATATATATATGT
>OX578143.1:31058610-31066110 GCA_951213105.1 Amaurobius ferox
TACAGTATGCAGCATGAGCTAACCACTTTTACTCTCAATAGAGCATATCAACACCAGATAGACATAAATACTTGCACCAAAAAAGCTTGTGCTACACTAAAGTTTTTAAATCACACGTTGATCAATAAATGGTTATCATATAAATCAGTATAAAAAGTTTTCTTTCTGAGTTACAAAGAGAGATTGAGCTTTACAGTTCTTCGATGCAAATGAATTCAAACAAGATCTTCGAATTTTCCCCCATAACATATGATCTCTCATTGGGAGAATTTTGAAGATTTAAGGATAGTTATAGGCAGGTTTTATGATTATAATTTCTTTCGTGCAGGAAATAATGTATAATTATTTTATTACTGCAAAGCAATCATTTCGTTTTTTCTAATTCCAAGTCTTCCCCTTAAAAGGAAGACACTTCAATGTCGCCTTCAACTGTGCAGGGAAGTACAGTCGTCTTAGTTGTATAAAGGGTCTACTGGCTATGTGTATTCATCCAACCTTTTTCAGTGATGGTTGAGCAACTCAATCATGCAGGTCACATGCAGATGATTACTGTATGTCTAAAACATAGCGTGCTTTGACTTTGGACAATTTAATTCAGCAATCCACGTATGTTATGGTAAAACGGTTCAATCCGGTATCAAAAATGTATTAATTGATTACTTAATATATCCAGGATTTTGTATAGAAAGCATTCGCGGCTGTAAATCAGAGCATTTGAGTCGATTCCTCTTTAAAGCCAATTGCGACTTTTAAGAAAACTCATTTTTATTTTGTACAATCAACTCCCAAAATATGTAGTGGGGCAGAATCAGTAGAAGAATATAACAGCTACTCGACTTCATTGTTTTAGAATATAAGTATGTAATTTATATATATATATATATTATTATATATATATTATATATATTATATATATATATTATATATATTATATATATATATTATATATATTATATATATATATATATGAAATTATGATAGAAATCCATAGTCAATATCACCTACATAAATACATAGCTTTACACAAATACAAGGCTATCTTGGATATTGTGCTTTTTGAAAATGTCTTATTCAATGGTTTGAATTATTATAGGCAAGTAAAAGGTATACCTATGGGGGGAGGCTGCTCCTCGATGATGGCAGATCTATACCTCCATCACTATGAAAAAGGCACACATATATTAAACGAATTGCCGTATTTCCGTTTTGTGGATGATATACTTGTGGCACATCATAAAACCAATATTAAATTTAACTTCGACTTTTACCCTGCACCATTGGATTTAATTGAAACTCCTGCAGATTCTGCCGATGAAATTAATTACTTGGATATTATCATTCACTTCGCTGAAGATGAACCCTTATATACGATACTTTATGATAAAAGACGACATTTCAAGATTAAAGTGAATTATATTATCAATTGGAGGTCTAATTTAAGTCAGAAAGTTTTTCGTAATATCGTAATGAATCACTTTATACGGAACGCCCGCTTGCATACTTATAAAAAAGACCGTATAAAAAGTGATGTTATATTTATCAAGGAGGCTATCAAACAAGACTATCCCCTTGGATTCCTCAGACATATTTATAATACCTATCATAATAAAACAGTCAACGCATTTGAAAATGATTTTGGCAAACGTTTAGTTTTGGGTTATAAATGGCAACGATGGTGTTAGTCCTATACACTCTACTCCCTTCTCTCTTTTGACTGAGGGATTTCAGTTGGCCATTTTACTTTTCTTGTGTGTTGTCACTCTGAATTCTGACTTTGTATGTATACCCTTGCTTTTACACTTCGTAATGGAGTCCATTTGTTCCTTGTTCGGACTGTTTTGTGCGTCTTTTGCTTTGACGTTTGTACGGAGATTGGCCTCAGGTATTTTTCGGCTCCGGGAGTGTTTCCTATGGAATAAAAGTCGACTTCTAACCGGGGAACTAAGGGTCACCACCCCCCTAGGCCTTTTCAAATTTCCCTGTTGGCTTTTCTCCACCACCTCCCCCTTCTTTGAGATTTCTTTGTAGAATTTTTCTCTTTTATAATACTAGACAATTTAGAGCAGCATTGCGCCTACTTGTATCGTTAATTTTGAATCTTATATTCGTATCTTTTATATGACATTAATATATATATATATATATATATATATATATATATATATATATATATATATATATATATATATATATATATATATATATATATATATATATATATATATATATATATATATATATATATATATATAATTTACAAATGTAAAGTAAGTTTGAAATAGCTACATGAAAAAAATTCTCATACGTAAAATATGCAAACATGCAGCTATGCTGCCCTTGTACATATTTACAAATATAATTTCTAAAAAGAATACCTAATACACAGAAAAGCAACAGATGAATGTGAGAAACGAAAAGTATCACAAATGGCCGGGGGGAGTTGTGACCCCCCACTCTCCGGTTAAGCAATGCTTTAAGCCTTGGCAACACTTCCGGAAGCCGATACTTATTCATAGAATGACCTTATTAACATCAACAACCGAGCAGCAAAAACCTGTAGCAAAAAGTCAAAATTTCTAGATGAAAGACACATGAAAAAACTTTCCAGGTGACTCAATGTTCTAACATATGAACATGCCTATAAAAAGCCCGTCTCTACAAATTCCAAAATGCTTACCAAAACTGTCCGATGTGTAAAGCTCTTAACTTGTAGTCCATTTCAACACCATCCATTCTTGCTTCTCGTGAGTCGTCCCTTTCCCTATGACTCTGTTTCAACTGTTTAAATATTTGTCTTTACATCCAGTTATAGTTAACCCAGTGAATTCTGAAAATATTTTGATTACAAAGCCCATGGGGTAACCGTGTTTTACAGCTTCATTTATAAACTCTGTATCGTGATGCTTTTGATCACTTTCCCTACTATTCAAACGTTTATTTCTAGTCAATTGGTTAAGATATTGTTACGAAAAACATTTTTATGTAAATTACTTGACCAAGATGTAATGAAGTTTATTTTAAATTGAAAATATTTTCTTTTATCAAAAATTCTGAAAAAAGTTTTATCACTTACTTTATCTAGACATAAGTCTAAATAATTTAAACGTCCATCAGAATTGCTAGGAGTTTCTATTATGTTTAAAGTTTGTGGATAAAAACTAAAATCCATTTTGAAATCTGTATCATTACAACATAAAATAACATCATCCATGTATCGCATGTAGACCATTTCATTTAATATACGGGTTCCTGTTTCATACTTATCTAGATAGATGCCTGCTAGATCCGAGGAACAACTTCCTCCCATAAGGATGCCTTAATCCGCTTGTAATAGTCTATTCCGTTGTAAAGTACTGTTTCGAAAAGGACCAATTTCACCAGTGCTGTGTACCTAGTCAGCGACATCAAAGATTGTAATTTATGTGTTTAGTATAATTCTATCACTATTTTAAACAAATTATTTATATTAATGTTATCGCTGAAATCAAAACTCTTATACACCACATTATGCGGTATGCACTTTAACTTATTAATTGCTTCAAAATTATTTTTAATAAAATAAGATCCCTGTTTTTTGAGTCCTGTAATAACTGGCCTGAGCACCATTAGTAACTTTTTGTTTGCATTGGTTAAGTAAGATCTACATCCTATTGTTACAGGTCAAATTTAATGGAACTCTTATGCAGTTTAGGAATGAGCGTGAGATAAGGGAATTTAATGTTTCCAATTCCAATTCCGGATTGTATATATATTGCCTTAACTCGATTTTCAATTTCAATTTTTGACTGATTAACTTGTACATACATCTTCTTGTCATTATAACTATTTTGTAGTAGCTCGTTGTAGTATTTTCTACTAGTAAATGCATAATTAGCCGTGACCTTGTCAACATAAGTGATAACATAATTACTCTGTAAAGCTTCCAATTCTTTTTTGCTATACTCCAAGATTTCGCCATGCCAACTATACCTGTTATACCAGTAATAAATTTGATTCCTTACTTTGATTTTTCATTCCTTGAATACCTCAGTAGGTATACTATATAATCAACAGCTGTGTTATAGATGAATTTATTCAAATCCAGATTAACTGATAGCACGGCATGATCATATTCCTGAAATCTGAATTTTGTGCCCTTTTCGAAGATGGTCCTTATATTTGTATTGATGACACTGAGATCCCCAGTGATCACATGTCCGTGATCGCTGTCTGAAAATTTAGATTTATAACAATTACATTGGCCTTTTACTTCCAAATTCAAGTTTTGGCAGATGCAGTTATAGTTAAAAAAATTTCTACATATTGGTTTTATGTAGTTAAATGAAATTCAAATATTGAAATTACTAATAGGTAAGCATCCCTTATATTTCTTCAAAATCCTATTAAAAGAAATCCTGTCGAAAGCCTTATTTTTGTATTTCACTATAAGATATTTGTGTACATGTTTTCTTGTACCATCATTTAATTTCAGAACCAACGATTTAGCTCTTACTTTTATATAATCACACAGTATAGCATGTAAAACTGTTTCTTTCCCGTATTCCTTCACATAAGAATCTCCATTACAGAAAAACCATATTTTCGACAGACATCTGTGTCTTTTACCATAGACAAAGTTGTTTACCCATTTATGTGGAATTCCAGGATTTATCACATTATCTTTTACAAAAATCTGTGTTGGTTTTCAGTATTTTCGTAACTAATTTTCCGATTTCTACCTCTTCTCTTTTTTCGTTTGTAATTTCCCTAATTTTGTACCACTGTATCATCATTCAATTTTCCATAGTATTCATTGTTGTAGTGTACTCCAAAATCCACTGTATTAAGACCATAAAGGTATAATGAGTTTCTCATTCTGATGTGTTTATTCTCCCACAATTAAGGCTGTTTAATATTTATCACCAAATCTAAGATAGAGATTTCCATAGCCTCAATGCCATGTTCCACAAAATGTTTGATTTCCATAGTCGATTCCATATCACAATCTTTCTGATATTTATAAATTAAACTGCGATGTAAATTTAATCTTATATTTAACTTGTTTTTCGTTTGTCCAATATATTATCTATTACATATCCTGCATTTTAACGTACATGGAATTAAAAGCCTTGCATAAAGGTGTTGAAATGGACTGCAAGTTAAGAGTTTTACACATCGGACAATTTTGGTAAGAATTTTGGAATTTGTAGAGACGGGTTTTTATAAGCATGTTCATATGTTAGAACCTTGAGTGACTTGGAAAGTTTTTTCATGTGTCTTTCATCTAGAAACTTTGACTTTTTGCTAAAGGATTTTGCTGTTCGGTTGTTGATGGTAATAAGGCCATTATATGAATAAGCATCGGCTTCCATGGCTTAAGCATTGCTATGGCTTAAAGCATTGTTTAACCGGAGAGTGGGAGTTCATAATTCCCCCCGGCTACTTGTGATACTTTTCGTTTTCCACATTCATCTTTTGCTTTTCTGTGTATTAGGTAGTATTTTTAGAAATTATATATATATATATATATATATATATATATGCACACACACACACACACACACACACATATATATATATATATATATATATATATATATAAATATATTTATATATATATATATATATTATATCTACATACAACACATATATGTACAAGGTGTCCCAAAAACATTGACCTCGGCTTTTCTTTATATATTCCTTAAATATTGATCTTAGACATATATAATAAATTACAAAGTTGTTTAGAAAAAGTAAAGCATTTTATGAAATCGATTAAAATTTTCAATGAAATTAAATGTTAAGAAATACAAAATTTAAATTATTATGCGGTCAACGTACAAAAACATTTCCAATGAGTAAAATGCGCCCCATGTCATGAGGCATGACATTGTATTACATATTTTGGTAATTAACGTTGGAATATTTCATGCCCCGGGTTTGCGCAGGAATGAGGGGGGGGGGGGCAAGTGTAGCAATTACTCGAAATGTATATATAATATGTATTGTGTTATATAGCGATGCCTCTTCACAGACGAGATGGGACTTTCTGGCGCCTTGGTTTGAATGCACATTTGACATGGGTTGTAAATATTCAGAAAATTGTTTGTAACAAATGTCAAAGTTCAAGAGCTACAAATCTCTTAAAATGTATATCCCTTGTCAAGTGTGGCTCTCTCGTCGTGGCCTGGCCTGGGACCACCAGGTCTGAAGGAACCTTCTGGTCCTAGAATTTTAGTGGAGGGCATAGAAAATGAGCGTCACTTCGCAGACCAATAGTGTGAGTCGAAATTGAACTGCCTTTTTAATGCTCTTCGGAAATTTCGAATGGGAAAACGGGGGACTTCCGCCCTATAATATTATTCCCCTCGTTTCAAAAAATTCTTAAGGGACTTTGAAAAAATGTGAAATTTATACGCAATCCTGTTTTTCATGGAGAAAGGTCTCCTGGTGTGGCTGTCCACTTGTTTTGAGCCAATGCATCAGTGGAACGCATTGTAGGCGTTATTAGTCGACACTTGTCGAACGGAAGAACATGCCTGTTTTCACGGAACCGGCGCCTTAAACCTGACAAGCAGTACTATACTCTAGGGTAGCGCATAACCTCCATAAGCAACCATCCATCTATTTGGAGTCTATGGCCGTTCGTAGAAAATCAACTAGGACGGGCTGTTTGTGGGACAACGAGAAAGCCGCCACTTTGTTTCGCAGTGCAACACAGCTGACTCGGACCCCTTTGCTCCCTTAACTGCATCCAAGCCGTAGCAACTCTGTGTACTGCAAGGGCGGCAGTGACAGCTCAAAGTACATCTCCTTCACAACGAGTGTACGCGGACGTAGTGTTTGCGGGGCGTCAATCCTGCGCCCCTATGCAGTGTACGACACGCGTCTACAGGCATCGTAAACGGTCATCAGTGCGGTCCGTTTGAGACAACATTTTGTTAGGTGGGAAACGACCTACCGGCAGCGGCCTGCACGCAAGTTCCGACATAAAGGAATCACTGGGCCAAATCCGACATTAGGAGTAGGAGAATCCAGCCGACGATGTTCCCATCTCCGTAGTAACCCTGATGAAACAACGTTCCCTCTCTTCGCCTTACCTGTGTGATTATACTAGCGGTGATTGCTTTACGAAAATTCTATTTATATGAACTGGAATCGGGTAAAGTAAATTGCCACACATTTCATCTTGTGGAGGTATTGTTACAAGCAGCCATCTGATGTGTCAAATTCTTCTGTATGGAGGTGTTGTTGTTTATCTTTTGATTTTTAAATATTATATATTGTGTCAGTTTAAGCTTTGGGGATATTTACCCACTTAACAAATTTGTGAAATTAATTCAATGCAATTTTTGGAAATTTGAAAATCTATATTAATTAACCCGAACACTCCGATGTCAAGCTGGGTAGAATTGAATTGATTGTAATTGTGTATTTTATTATTATCGTCAAACTGAATATTTCATGTTTTTTTTAATAAATGTGTCAATGGCCACAAAATTTGACTCGTTAATTAGTCTA
>OX578143.1:31071110-31158610 GCA_951213105.1 Amaurobius ferox
ATTAAAATAAAGAGAACATGGATATAAATCTGCAGGGAAAGTCATGTGCGGGCGCATTAGATTTTTTAAGCGACGAACACCATCCTTACTAGATAAAAGGAAGACGGTACGTGTAATCTACTGCTAAAAGTATACCTATCAAGAGAGTGGTCCACAATCACTGCCATCATACTTTCCTCTAACTCTGGGATGGAAAAGTTAAAAACGCAATACAAAAATAAAGTAAGCAATAAACAAAAAAGATCAATCACGCTTAAAGCATTGATTATGAAACACTTTCCAACTTCAATGCAATTTTATTTAAACATGTCTAAAATGCAATACATTCCTCGGTAATATTTTAAAACTTATCACAATACTACATTGATTTATTATATTTGAAAACTTAAACCTTCATCGAAAAAAATGGACTTCATTCAAATGACGGCATTGAAATATAAATTGCCTGGTTTAAACATCTCTAAAATGTGATATATTACTCGGTAATAATTTTAGAATTATCATAATACCACGATAATTTATTATATTTAAAAACTTCATCGAAAACAGCTGAAATTCATTCAAATGCCGTCATAGAAAAAATAACACGTCTGGCACTCTCTAAAAAAGCAGCATTTCATTCATAAATAATTTCCCTTTCATGTCATTCATGACAATACTATAATAATTTATTTTATTGAAAAATTAAGACCATGGAGCTACAAGTAATTTAACTCTATGCTTAAAACATTATCGCAAAAAATCGTCCTTCTCTCGGTAAAGTCAATGCATATTTCTTTCATATCAGCTATGCAGACTCCATGAGATAAATTCTTTTGCGTTAAAAAAATACAGCAATTCCTATCAACTCATCCTACATATTTTGCTATTTACATTTTACATAAGTGAAACATAGGCTTCGTTGTAGAAATAATCAAATTTGGATGAGCAATTAAACTCATATATATTGTAATTGCGTTGTTTTAGTATGTAAATGCACAGAATTTAAACCAAAATAAAGTGGTTTTAGGACGGATACAACACTCAATATGAAATAAAAAGAACTTAAAAAATCACGATTTTGAGACAAGATGGATGCCATATATCATTTTGAAGTGGACCATGTGATACTTTCATATCATGGTCACATGATCGTTTCAATTAAGAGGTGTTATTATTATTTTAATTTTTATTTTAAAAACTACTGAATATATTTCGCTGAATTTTTTTCATATATTTTATGGAACAATTTGAATATTACCTAAAAATTTCGAAGCAATTTGTGAATTTTAAATCCGCTTAAAAAATGTTTGAAAAAATAGGTCCCGTAGGGCTCAATGTAATTCATTTTTTCAACCCGCGTTCAATCCAAAACTAATTGGGTGATATTATTCATTTATATTCCCATAGGTGCTACTGACAGTCTGAGCAACATACTAAAATTTCATTTTGTTTAAGTCATTTTTACGGCAGTTATCGTGATAACGGACAGACAGACAGAGAGACAGAATGAACAAAGTCATAAAAACTTTTCAACTTTGTTGTAAAATGTTAAAAATATATATAGTCCTAAAAATTCGTGATTTTGATTCCTTCCCCTATGCCCAATTTGCATCAGCTCATCCTACAAGATATGTTTCGTCTCTTACATTTAATTGAGATATGCTATTATTTTTACAACTTCTCAATTTCCAATTATATGTGTCTAATAAATATAGCAGACATCAAATGGCCATTAACAATTAAAAAAATATATAACCAGCAATATCTTCATTATTTTTGTCAAGTTAATTGTCTAACAGACAATGCAGGATTTCAGAAATAGCGATGCATATAAAAAATGATAGAATCATTAAAAATAACTTTTGTAAAATATTTGAAATTGAGAACCTTTATTTAAAAATAGTCTTATAATAAAAATATGAACATTTTCATCAATTTTAATAAATGTCCCGAAATTTAAAAATACGGACATTTATTTTAATTATGAAATATGTTGTCAGTTACCGCATTTACAAATTTATATTATTTCCGATAACATATACCTAACATAAGAGAAAAAACATATTTAAAACTGTAAAGTATTAATTGACCCCATCAGATTTTCAACCCCTTTACAGGATTATATCAATATAGCTTCAAGTAATTTGACAAGCTTCAAGTAATTTAATTAATAAAAATCTAATTACACACTTTATAGTTTACTGACACTTCGATGGGATAAAGAAGAAATAACGAAAACATAATTTTTGCTTAACTATGTGTATGTCAAATAATTATAAAATACTGTAAGCTAAGATAATTAATTAATCTTAATGATCCCTATAATCCACGATCCCCTTATGTGTCAGATCTCTTCTGCTATAAGCATGAATATAATGCAGAAAATAAATATTATTAAAATGAGACACCTGCTTTTAGTTTATGAAACTTATCTAAAGATATTTTTATAACACGGCAATAAAAAAAAATTCTGATGTGGGCAACACATTACTTTCCTCATATAATGCAATGAATTTACTACTTTTACAGTAAAAAAATGTTATTCTTATAGTAGATACTTACATTCCCTCCAAGATATTGAATTTTCTTCAATTAGTCGTCATTTTCATTGATAAAGCGTCATTTTTATCAATTTTGCGAGATTTTTGTTAATTTGGCAACAATTAAAAATGTCGCCAAGTTGGCGACATTCCGCCAAATTCGTCGCCAAAATCTCGCAAAGCGTTATGGACGGAGAAATAAGTTATTCTTACAGCAGATAAATGACTATTGACGTTCAAATTCAAAAGTATTACTCAAAGTGCCTTTTTTCATGTATGGAACGAGCTAGATCCACGAGAATAATGTTACCAAATTTATCGAATGGTATTACGTATGAAAAGTGAACATGTTTCTCAATAGGAAATATTTTTTTTTATTTTATATAACTTTTTGATAATTTTTTAAAAATTGTGCAATATCTCGAAAACGGTTCATGTTAGCGTTCTAAAATTTATGTCAATCGTTTTCTAATGACAAATTGCATAAGATATGTCTATTTGCGTAACTTTATTAACAGTTTTGATTTTTTGACGATTTTTTCAAAATTTCACTCGAAAATTTAGGGAGGTTCTGAACATCCGAGTGCGTATAAAAACAATAGACTTCCAGTATTTACGGATTGTGATTTTGGTACCAAATTTCATTCGAATCGGTCCATTCGTTCGTCAGTTATCGTCTCCAAAGACTCACTGACACACACACTCACCCATACACATATTTACACACACACACATGTTTTCACACACACACACAGACATCATTTTAAAAATGTTTGATTCGTGATCAGGGATATTTGAAACATGCTCTCCCATCGACAACTCGAATTCGAAATTTCCACCTAGTCACAATACTTTCCTTATACATTATGTATATAAGGAAAGTAATATAACCAACTTTATGATACTGTTAAATAAAAATTATTCAAAATGTTTTACATATGTTAGACGTTATTGACGTTACTCTGACAATTTTTATTTTTATTTCAAACTAAAATAACTTCGTTAAAAGTAACAGCATAAAAATTAATTTGATACTTGTATGTTTGCGATGTATGTTGTTTTTAACGATGTTATTTTTGTATTATAACTTTAGCTGCAGTTTGAGTGTGTATATTTTTTTGTTATAAAACACACTAATCATATTTAAACTGCTATAAATAACGGGATAACACAGAAACAACAAAAATATAATTTTTGCTGAACTATATGAATATTAAATAAATATAAAATACTGTAAGTTAAGACAATTACTTAATCTTAAATATCCCTTTAATCCGCGAGTCCCTTATGTATCAGATCTCTTCTGCTATAAGCATGAATATAGGATATAAAATGAATATTACTAAAAAAAGACATCTGATTTTAATTCATGAGAATTACCTGAAGTTATTTTCATAACACGACAATAAAAAATTTAACCAATTTTATGATACAGTACTATAAAAATAATGAAGTTTTTATATGTTAGGCGTCATTGGCTTTTCTCTGAATATTTCCGTCTTTGAAACTAAAATAACTTCGTTAATGTAACGCACAACACTCAAAACATAATTTGATACCAATATGTTTATGGTATATGTTGTTTGTTATTAACGAAGTTATGTTAGTATTATAACTTTAGCTGCAGTTTAAGCTGCACATATTTTTTATTTTATTTAAAGAAACACTCTAATCATATTTAAGGTGCCAGAAGTAAATTTATTCTTTTGAGAAATTTTTGACCCATTTTTTTATAAAAACAAATCTGATGTGGGCAGCACATGACTTTCCTTATATAATGCAATGAATTTACTAATTTTACAGCAAAAAAAAAAATAGGTTATTCTTATAGTAGATACTTATATTCTTTCCTAGATATTGGATTTTCCTCAATTAGTCGTCATTTTCTTTGATTTAGCGTCATTTTAATCCGTTTGGCGAGATTTTCGGTAATTTGGCTATATTTAAAAGTCGCCGAGTTGACGATATTCCGCCAAATCCGTCGCCAAAATCTCGCCAAGTGTTATGGTCGGATACATAAGTTATTCTTATAACAGATAAATGATATTGGCGTTTAAATACAAACGTATTATTCAAAGTATCTTTTCTCATGAATGGAACGAGCTAGATCCACGTGAATAATGTTACCAAATTTATCGAATGGTATTACATATGAAAAGTGAACATGTTTCTCAATAGAATTTTTTTTTTATTTCATATAACTATTTGATAATTTTTTGAAAATTGTGCAATATCTCGAGAACGGTTCATGTTAGCGTTCTAAAATTTATGTCAATCGCTTTCTAATGAAAAATTACATGAGATATGTCTATTTGCGTAACTTTATTAACGGTTTTGATTTTTTGACGATTTTTTCAAAATTTCACTCGAAAATTTAGGGAGGTTCTGAACATTCGAGTGCGTATAAAAACTACAGACCTCCAGTATTTACGGATTGTGATTTTTGTTCATTCGAATCGGTCCATTCCTTCGTCAGTTATCGTCTCCACAGGCTCACTGACACACACACACACCCATACACATATTTACACACACACACATGTTTTCACACACACACACACACACACACATGTTTTCACACACACACAAACACATGTTTTCACACACACACACACACACACACACACACACACACACACACACACACACACACACACACAGACATCACTTTAAAAATGTTTGTTTCGTGATCAGAGATGTTTGAAACATGCTCTCCCATCGAAAACTCGAATTCGAATTTTCCACCTCGTCACAATACTTTCCTTATACATTATGCATATACGGAAAGTAATATAACCAACTTTATGATACGGTTAAATAAAAATTATTCAAAATGTTTTACATATGATAGACGTTATTGACGTTACTCTAACAATTTTTATTTTTATTTCAAGCTAAAATAACTTCGTTAAAAGTAACAAACAGCATAAAAATTAATTTGATACTTGTATGTTTGCGATGTATGTTGTTTTTAACGATGTTATTTTTGTATTATAACTTTAGCTGCAGTTTGAGTATGTATATTTTTTGTTATAAAACACACTAATCATATTTAAAGTGCTATAAATAACGGGATAAAACAGAAACAACAAAAATATAATTTTTGCTGAACTATATGAATATTAAATAAATATAAAATACTGTAAGTTAAGACAATTACTTAATCTTAAATATCCCTTTAATCCGCGAGTCCCTTATGTATCAGATCTCTTCTGCTATAAGCATGAATATAGGATATAAAATGAATATTACTAAAAAAAGACAGCAGATTTTAGTTCATGAGAATTACCTGAAGTTATTTTCATAACAAGACAATAAAAAATTTAACCAATTTTATGATACAGTACTATAAAAATAATGAAGTTTTTATATGTTAGGCGTCATTGGCTTTTCTCAGAATATTTCCGTCTTTGAAACTAGAATGACTTCGTTAATGTAACGCACAACACTCAAAACATAATTTAATACCAATATGTTTATGGTATATGTTGTTTGTTATTAACGAAGTTATGTTAGTATTATAACTTTAGCTGCAGTTTGAGCTGCACATATTTTTTATTTTATTTAAAGAAACACACTAATCGTATTTAAGGTGCCAGAAATAAATTTATTCTTTTGAGAAATTTTTGAACCATTTTTTATTAAAAACAAATCTGATGTGGGCAGCACATGACTTTCCTTATATAATGCAATGAATTTACAAATTTTACAGCAAAAAAAATATAATAATAGGTTATTCTTATAGTAGATACTTATATTCTTTCCTTGATATTGGATTTTCCTCAATTAGTCGTCATTTTCTTTGATTTAGCGTCATTTTAATCCGTTTGGCGAGATTTTCGGTAATTTGGTTATATTTAAAAGTCGCCGAGTTGACGATATTCCGCCAAATCCGTCGCCAAAATCTCGCCAAGTGTTATGGTCGGATACATAAGTTATTCTTATAGCAGATAAATGATATTGGCGTTCAAATACAAAAGTATTACTCAAAGTATATTTTTTCATGAATGGAACGAGCTAGATCCACGTGAATAATGTCACCAAATTTATCGCATGATATTACATATGAAAAGTGAACAGGTTTCTCAACAGTTAATATTTTTTTAATTTATGGGATTTTTGATAAATTTATTTGAAAAATGTGCAATATCTCGGGAACGGTTTGTGCTAGCGTTCTAAGGTTTATGTCAATCGTTTTCTAAGGAGAAATTACATAACATATGACTATTTGCGTAACATTATTAAAGGGTTTGATTTTTTGAGGATTTTTTCAAAATTTCCCTCGAAAATTTAGAGGGGGTTCTGAACATCCGATTGTATTTAAAAACAAGAGGCTTCCTGTATTCAAGGATTGTATTTGTTGTACTAAATTTCATTCTAATCGCCCCATTCGTTCGTGAGTTATCGTATGCACAGACTCACTGGCACACACACGCACACACACAGTCATCACTTCAAAAAGTCTGATTCGTGTTCAGGAATGCTTAAAACGTGCCCTCCCGTCGAAAACTCGAATTCGAATTTTCGACCTTATCACAATACTTTCCTTATACATTATATGTATATAAGGGAACTAATAAATTCGATAAGCATTAATATCTATGGGAAGAAGACCAAGGTGCTATTATATATGAACAATAGTGAATTAAAATTTTAATCACCATAAGGCTATTTATGGAGATTTAAAGGTTATTATGGCTATGTGCGGTTCAAATGACATGCACAAAATGTCGTTGATTGTTAACCTGTAACGCCCATTTATTTATTATATGTGGCTTTTCTAATCACTTTATTTCCTATTACCTTCCTAACCATTTTAATATCGGTTACCTTTCTAATCACTTTATTATCCGTTACCTTTCTAATCACTTTATTATTTGTTGCCCTAATAATCAATTTATTATATGTTGCCTTCACTATCACTTTATTATCTAATTCCCTCCTAATCATTTTATTATTTGTGACCTCCCTAATCACTTTATTATTTGTGACCTTCCTAATTACTTTATTATGTGTTGACTTCCTATTTTTTTCCAGAACACCATCAGCGCTATAGGAGATGGGCGCCAAGGAAAGAGTTGTGTGCGTTTGGTTTCGAAGCTCTTTATCATTTTCTTATTTTTTGTACATCTTCATAAAATAAATCGGCCGCAGCCCAATCCAAAGGAAGTGAAATAATTTGCATTAATGAAATTTAGTAAAAAAAAACTCAATAAAATTCAATAAGTTTTTACGATTGATTGCAGGATCATTTTTTCTTCTACAAGCCTCCGAAGTGATGCAAATCTGCTATTCTCTAACTGTTTATAGCTAGCTTTCGCTTTTAATGTTTTTCCAGATTTCATCTGGATATTCAGACTTCGCTCTAAAATATAAAACTATTTTATTAACTTGCTTGGTGGTAAATAAATTAAATGTAAATAATATATCTGACTAGATTTTACATTCAAGTAAATCTATATGAACTTGCTTGGTGGTATCTAAATACGAATTTAAATAGTACTTAAAATACGTATATTTATATCTATTCTGTTCAAACCTCACCAATCATTGAATGTCTTTAGAATCTCCATGATTATTTAACCCCCTAATTTCTTTAAACGAAATAATGTATCTCGTGCTTATTCACCGATATTTCTTCAAAGATTAAATAAACAGATTAAGCAGCAAAAAAATTCTGCCATTTTAAATATTGCAGCATTCCCACTGATTGGAAAACCCAGGTTAAAATACTAAAGTCTGAAAATTATAACTACTATACTTCAGAAACTAAGAGTCTGATCCAAAATTCAATTACATACATTAGTAAGTATTTCAAAGAGATACAAATTATTGCTTATTGTTCATATTTAGCTATTTTTGTTTTTGAGGTATAAGCGGAATATTTCCAATCTTTTTCCACTTGACAAGACGATTCGTTGGAAAACTATAAGAGCTTTTTAAAGAAATGAAAATCGATTTAGAAACTGAATTTCTTAACACATATTTTCGTTGCTTACCATTTACATCTATTTTTAATATTTTCGAAGATATTTTGAGTGAAAACAAGAAAAGAAAACCCTCGTTCCAGAAGTTTTTTTTTTCTATTTTTCGAAAAAACCCTTCAAATTATTAAAATTATTTTTATGTATACATTTTCTAGAACCTATTTCAGACAAAACAAGAAAATTTATTTACATTTTTACATTCCCTGCAATACATGGTAATGTATACGGAAAGTATTGGAATCATACCGAAAATTGAAATTCGAGCTTTCGACAGATCTACACGTTCTGGGACCTCAAGAATACGAAAAGACTATTTTTAGCGTGACGTCTGTGTGTGTATCTGCCATGTATCCACTTTAACTCAAAAACTAAGGGACCGGATTTCATAAAATTTCCTAACTCACTTGCTGTTGTTGTTGAGACCCAGACCGTTAGACTTACCAGACAGGTGTAAGGTAACTGTTTGGACGGCAAGAAATTGCCACCCAATTTAGACCGGAACCCAGTGGGGTAGGCATCCATAGGGACCGTACCCACCTTCCCCTACCACCAACCTCTCGGAAGGACTTACGGACCCAATGTTTGACGTGATCGTACTCCGCGTGAACACGACGGCAGTTTGGGAGTGGCGGTAATCGAAAAGGGCCTCCCGAGTGCAATTCCCGCGCTAACCACTGGGCTACAGCGCCCGAGTGAGTCCCTTGTATGACTCTGGTGCTGATTCGTTATTGGTACGATTTGGGATAAAACAACCCGTTTTTTTTTAATGACCAGCAAAAATTGCTTGTTTTCACTCTAACTAGAAACTGACCAAATTTTACCAAATTTGGTAGATAAGTCACTTGTGGGTCGCCCTGGTGTTGATTATATTTTGATTCTATTTGAAAAAGAAAAACCTGCATTTTTTTTACGAAATGGCCAGCAAAAATTTTATATATCCACTCTAACTCAACTAATCTTCTACATTTCTTAAAATTTGGTAGATAAGTCACTTATGGATGGGCAACCCTGGTCCTGATTAGATTTTGGTACGATTCGGGATAAATGAACCTGTCATTATTGCGAGACGGCCAGCAAAAATTGTATTTATAAACTCTAGCTGACAAACTAATTGTTCAAATTACAGAAAGCTTGGTAGTTAGGTCGCTTGCCGTATTCTGTGAAGCTGGTTAGATTTTGATACGATTCGAAAAAAAAAAGAATTTGCCTTTTTCTTTTGCGAAATGATTCGCAAATCTAATATATTCGATCTAAAATGAAATGCTACATGTGCAGAATAGTGAAACTCTGAAATAAATAATTAAAATTGATGAAATATATTAAGCACTTGTTTTACATGTAAAATTGGACAACTAAGCGAATAAATTTGACCCCATGACAGTAAGCTAAAAAGTTCTCAAGATACTGTAGTTTTTGGAATTTTAAGGAACTGGAGAATTTAAAGATAATAAAGTTGCCAAACGAAACGATAATGCAATAAAAAACGAATTGGATATAATATCAGAAAATTATTCATATTATTTTCTGCAATTAAACTCAGTTTAAATCATAATGGAATAAAAAATTACAAAATGAATATAAATCTGCAGGGAATGTCATGTGCTGCCCCCATCAGATTTTTATCTATTACATTTGGCGATCCAATTTGTTTATTTATTTCGTAATGCTCCGATTTTAACCACATATACCTCAAGAAGAAATGTTATTCACGTCAAGATAAAAGTTTAAAGTAAATAGAAAAATCTGTTATGGGCAGCACATGACTTTCCCTACAGACTCATATTCACTTTTTCTTTTATAATTCGTTAAATTCAGTTTATTTGCATAAAATAACATCCAACATTATTACTTTCCTCATATAGATATAATGTATAAGGAAAGTATTGTGACGGGGTCGAAAATCCAAATTCGAGTTTTCAACGAGAGAGCACGTTTCAAGCATCCCTGATCTCGAATCAAACATTTTGAGGTGATGTGTGTGTGTGTGTGTGTGTGTGTGTGTGTGTGGAAACAATATCCCACGAACGATTGGAGAGATTAGAATGAAATTATGGTAAAAAAATTACAATTCGTAAGAACTGGAAGACTATTGTTTTAAACACAATCGAATGTTCAGAACTCCTAAATTTTCGAGTGAAATTTTGAAGAAATCATCAAAAATCAAAATCGTTATTAAAGTTACGCAAATAGGCATTTCTTATGCAACTTTTCCTTGGAAAACGATTGACATAAACTTTAGAACGCTAGCATGAACCGTTCTCGAGATATTGCACATTTTTCAATTAAATTTATCAAAAAATCCCATAAATTAAAAAAAAATATTAACTGTTGAGAAACATGCTCACTTTATCACTTTATATATGTAATATCATTCTATAAATTTGGTGACATCATTCTCGTGGATCTAGCTCGTATCATTCATGGGAAAAGGTACTTTGAGTAATACTTCTGTATTTGAACCCCAATAGTCATTTATCTGCTATAAGAATAACTTATTTCTCCATCCAGAACGCTTGACGAGACTTTGGCGACGAATTTGGCGGACTGTCACCAACTTGGCGATTTTTTATGTTGCCAAATTAACGAAAATCTCTCCAAATGGATAAAAATAAAGCTAAATCAATGAAAAGGACGACTTATTGACGAAAATCCATTATCTTGGAAATAATATAAGTATCTACTATAAGAATAACCTACTTTTTTACTGTAAAAGTAGTTGGTAAATTCATTGCATTATATAAGGAAAGTCATGTGCTGCCCACATCAGATTTTTTTTACATTACATTGAATTTGCACATTTACTTCCATTTTCCTTTTCAATGAGTAACTAAACCTATTTTCGAAAGTGGCTATCGTACATGCGAAAGAAATAAAATTTCTCGTGAAGGGCCAGTTCTAGAGTAATGAGGTTAGTCTTATGTCTTGTTCTTTCATCGTCAAAAATTGCGTATAAAACAAGCATTTAATTGATATATTTGAGCATATGTAATCTTTTATTTCACATTTTGACGATATTTGCGACCATTTGGCAAAAAAAGACAGGTTCATTTTTTCTGAATTGTACCAAAATCTAACTAGCACCAGGTAAACCCACAAGTGATTTATCCGCTAAATTTTTGAAAATGTGGTAGATTAATTTTTTAACTAGAGTAGATACAGAAAATTTTGCGGGCTATTTCGAAAAGTGGATTGGTTCTTTTATTCCGAATTGTACCAAAATCTAATCAGCACTAGAGTAACCCCCAAGGGACTTATATACCAAATGTTGTAAAATTTGATCCATTAGTTCTCTATCTAGAGTGGATACAAAAAATTTTTGAGTGGCCTTTTTGCAAAAAAGCGGATACTTTTTATCCCTAATCGTACCCAAAACTAATCATCGCCAGGATCAACCACAAAGGACTTAACTACCAAATTTTATAAAAGTCGGTCAATTAGTTTTGTAGTTAGAGTGAACACATATATTGCACAGACAGACAGACACACAGCCAGACAAACAGACTTACAGACAGACACACAGACAAACAGACTTACAGACTGACACATAGACAAACAGACTTACAGACAGACACACAGACAAACAGACTTACAGACACACACACACATACACAGGCGTCACGCTAAAACTGTTTTTTTTCGTATTCTGGAAGTGTCAAAACGTGTAGATACGTAGAAAACTCGAGTTGCGACTTTCGACATGATTCCAATACTTTCCTTATACATTACCATGTATTGCAGGAAAAGTAAAAAGCTGATGTGGGCAGTACATAACTTTCCCTGCAGATTTATATCCACGTTATCTTCATTTTAATTAAATGTAGTTCCGTTTAATTCAATTTTCGTTCTCATTTGATAACTGGTCATATTTTCAAAGGTGACTTAGAGAGATATGAAAAAACTAAAATATATCGAGAACGACTAGTCCTAGAGTAATGGGGTTGTTCTTATTATTTTCATCGTTAAAAATTACGTATTAAACAAGCATTTAATGGATATATTTGAGCATACGTAGTTTTTTGTTTAGATTTTGGCGATTTTTGCGAGCAATTGCAAAAAAAGGCAGGTTATTTTTTTCCGAATCGAACAGATATCTATTCAGCACCAGGGTGATCCACAAGTGACTCATCTACCGAATTTTGTTAAATTCGTTCTATTAGTTTTTCAGCTAGAGTGGATACAAGCTTTTGCGGGCCATATAAAACAAAAACGCGGGTTCTTTTATCCCGAATCGTACCCAAAACAAATCAGCACTAGACTCGCCCACAAGTGACTTATCTACCAAATTTTGTGAAATTCGGTCCATTAGTTTTTTAGTTAGAGTGGATACAATATCTGCACAGACAGACAGACACACAGACAGGCAGACAGATATAGACACACAGACAGACACACAGACACACACACAGACGTCACGCTAAAAATAGTTTTTTCGTATTCTAGAGGTTTTGAAACGTGTAGATCCGTCGAAAACTCGAGTTGCGATTTTCGGCATGATTCCAATACTTCCCCTATACATTACCATGTATTGCAGGGAAAGTAAAAATGCATATAATCACACCGCTATTATTTTAGCCTAAAATCACTAATCATTTTATACTTAATGCATTTTGGACAAGATTTTCAAAGATATTGCTAAGATGGGATTTATCGTAACATTTTAGATATCTGCACTGTTAAATTTCTGTTGCAAAAGGTACTAAAATAAATTTTGCTGTTGAAGTGAGTAAGGTAATCCACATTTCTATCAATAATAAACTCCGGGTCTGAAAATATGAGCTATATGTTCTTCTCTATAAATTATATCGCCAATTAACAAAAATATCAAATTTCAATGAGATACGCTCATTGACACCGTTTTAAAGCCTCTGAGTTATAATTAGAAACAGTTAAAATGTAGGCACAATACTATTATCAATGCCAAAAATATATTTGCATTTATAAAACTAAAATATCAGTATAAATCACAATTTATATTCTTTTAGGCTGATTACAATTTAAACAATATGCTACATGTTGCTTTATCTGTGCCTGATTGGTTTGATATATTCAACTGATTCGATGCAAGTAATTGGATGCCTCGACTTAAATGACTGACTAATTATATTAAAATAAACAAATCATTTGACATGGTGGCGTCAAATCAGGTACTTATTTAAATCAAACTAAAATTTTATAAACTCAATCTTCACTTTATATGAATTGTTACAAATTATATCAGCTTTATAGATACAGTGTATAATATATGGCGTCAGTTTTATAAACTTCCTATATGGCGTCAGTTTTATAAACTTGGGGGCATTTTTGTCATTTTGGCAACATTTAAAGCAGTCGTCAAGTTGGTGAAATCCCTTTAAATTTCTCGCTAAGCGTTACGAACAGACAGACAGAACGATAGGGAAATGGGTAATTTTTAGAGTCTACTCTTATATTCTTTCCAAGATATTGAATTCAATTATTCTTCATTTCAGTGATATAGAGTAGGTTTTATCAGTTTGGCGAAATTGTGTCAAATGGGTGACATTTTCGTCCATTTGGCAACCTTTAAAAAGTCACAAGTTGGAGATATTCCAACAAATTCGTCACCAAAATTTTGCAAAACTTTACGGACGGAAAAATAGGTAATACATATACTAGTACTCTTAGATTCTTATAGTCCTTCCAAGATACTGGATTTTCGACAATTAGTCATATTTTTTTATTAATTTATCGTCATTTTTATCAAGTTGGCGACATTTTCGTTAATTTGGCGATATGAAAAAGTCGTCAAGTTATCGACATTTTGTCGAATTCGTCGCCAAAATCTCGCCAAGCGTTACGGATGGAGACATAAGTTATTCTGATATCACAGGAATGGCTATTGCCGTTCAAATACAAAATTGTTACCCAAAATGTATTTTCTTATGAATGGAACGAGTTAGATCTTCGAGAATGATATCACCAAATTTATCGCATGGTATTACATACGATATTTAACATATTTCATAAATGTTAATACTTTTTTTTTCATTTTCTGTGATTTTTTAATACATTTATTTGGAAAATGTGCAATATCTCGAGAACGATTCATGCTACCGCTCTAAAGTTTATGTGAATCGTTTTCTAAGGAAATATTACATAAGAAATTTTTATTTGCTTGACTTTATTAAATGCTTTGATTTTTCTATGCTTTTTTTGAAATTTTACTTGCAAATTTTTGAGGTTTTGCACATTCGGTTATGTTTAATAACAATAAGATTCCAGTATTCACGAATTAATTTTTGTACCATATTCTGTTCGAATCTTTCAATTCGTTTGGGAGATATTGTCTCCAAAGATTCACTAATACATATACACACACAGAGACATCACCTCAAAAACGTTTGATTCGTATTCAGGGATGTTTGAAACGTGTTCTCTCGTCGAAAACTTGAATTCTCATTTTCGACCCCGTTGCAATACTTTTCTTATACATCATACACTCTTCTGCAAAAAAAAGAAGCACCATGATGAAAGTAACAGTTTTTATTGAAATTGAATATGCGTACAGCTCATACACAGGTAATGAAATGATTACAAAATCAAAGCCGCAGGACCCATTGAATGTTAGCAATTATATATTGAATTTTCAAATAAGTAATTGGTGAACCCCCCCCCCCCTTAGCGGCAATTCATGCTTGTATAAGTATAGATAAGGAGTGATAAAGTTTCCTAATGCCACCCTGCGATACATTCTGCCAGGCATTCCGCAATTGTTGCTCCAGATCTGCTACATTTCTGGGTGCCTGAATCTGGCGACCTAGCATGTCCCATACGTACTCGACTGGCGAAAGGCCTGGTGAACTAGATGGCCGAGGAAAACTATCAACAGCACGGAGACAGTCCACAGATATGTCAGCCGTATGTGGCGTGGTATTATCTTGTTGGAAAATGGCCCCAGAATTACGTGTCATGAAGGGTAACGCAAACGGCCGCAGGATCTCATCAACATATCGTTGAGCTGTTAAAATTGTACGCAGGATGACTAGGAGCGACTAGCTGCCGCCGTAAGCGTATCCCCACCTCAGTTAAGCGCCGTGAGATATTGGAATGTACTACGGGTGGTATGGAAGAGGTTGTAGCACCTTGAATGGCGGACAATTATGCGGTTAGGCCAGTTCGGGTCGGTAGCACAATCTTCCGATCTTGCCTCGCATTCGTGTACCTTGACCTTCCAGAGCCTTCATTCCGTCAATGAGTTACTTGCAGCACCAATTGCTGCCAGCACCTTTGTACAGCAGTGATCGTTCGGTGCAGATAGCAGCCTATTGCTGAGTATGGCCATCCAGCTTCACGCATCCCGATTATACGACCACGTTCGAACTCGTGTAATTGCCTATAAAGTCTTCGGCAACGTCGTAAATGCATTATCGGTTGTGTCTCCGCGGAATCTCAACACCGATAACGTTCAAAGATAAACCGTCCATATTTTAAACCTATTTTATAGGATGCTAGTTGCGCAGTAGAAACGCGCGCTATGACAGAAATTAACACTGATTGGCCTTGAAAATTTAATCATTTTCATACTTGGTATAAAGGAATTTGCATGCGAAATTTTGAGATGATCGGGTTCTTTTTAGGGGTGCTTCGTCTTTTTTTTTTTTCTTTTTGCAATAGAGTGTACTACATTGCTCAAAACAATTAGGGGATATTATGATTTTGGAAATAAACATTGGACGAGAAAAAGGTTTGTTGGCTGATATATGAACTATAGGTGTTGTATGTCATTAGAAAATAAAATTAAGTACAGAACAAGGAATAATTAAATTTTATTCCTGTTTTTTTGTGAGTAAGCAAAAAATGAACATTGGGTACGTGTTATAAAATCGAACAAAAAATGTGATTTCTGGGATAAAAATTAGTTTTAATAAGCGATGTGGTTTCCCCTGACCAAACGCAATGTTACACACATGGGAAGAATGGAAACATTGAAATTATCAAGGAGGGATTTGGGTATTTTCCCCCATTCCTGTAGAAGAGCGGTTTCCCGCTGCTGATCTAATTATGATGGTGATAAGCGACCAGCAACCCTTTTCCCTAGAATGTCCCAAATATGTGATATTGTGTTCATGTCTGGAGAACATGCTTGCCAATCCATCCGTAGGCTTCTTGCTCTTGTCCTGGTCTTCGGCTAACATTTACAGTTTACATAAAACGATTCCATGGCCTGGAATTGACACTTTCGGACACCCCAAGAGCTTCCGCTATAACTGTTTGCGTTTGGCATGCCTCTGAACGACCGTTGGTTCTCTATGCTACTGATTCGGCTAAGTCATGTTGTTGAGACATCGTATTCACTGCTACGAAGCATTCAACGAATGTCAATTGTTTCCAATCTCTTCCTGCATAATGAATGCTGCAGATCATTTTTGACTCTTTATCTAAAACGCGTAATTTACAACATCATAGACACAATTTGCATATTCTGAAGATTTTAAACGAGACTTTTCCTTTTTAATCTCTTTTCTTTCATTTTTGTTAAAAAGTGAGTCGAGTACATGGCTGTTTCAGACAAAAATCACAACAATCCCCTTTTTTAGCAGTTTATGTATATAAGGAAAGTAAAAATTGAGGTGAAAAATAAATCAGTAATATATATCTATTGCAATTAACAGTAATAGTTTACTATTAACACATGATGAAATATTCTAATGTGGGCAGAACATGACTTTCATTATAAAATGAAATTAATATACTACATTTACAGTAAAAAAAAAATTATAAGATCCTCGGTACTCTGTTTTTATCGTTTAATTGTACATTTGTCTATTTTTCGAATGACAACATGTAAAACTATTAACGTACCTGATTAACTGATATTTTGCGCAACTCTAAATAAACAATAATCAATATTTATAGGATTCTCAGTAAGCAATATCGTACATTTATTAAAGTATTTTAGTATTTAATTCATCAATTAGGCGTCGTTTTCATTATTTTTGCGTCATTTTTCGAATTTTGACGATATTTTTGTTAATCTGGTGCGAAATATCGCCAAGTTGTGATACTTTGCTAAATTCGTCATGTTCTCCAAATGTATCACCAAGTCTTACAGATAAACGGAGAGAAGACATTTCTTACATACTAGAAGTCATATGACGGAAATCGGAATTTGTGAAACATTACTTCCCATTTGGCGTCATTTTTATAAATTTGGCAACATTTTCGTCACTTTCACAACATTTAAATATGTCGCCAAGTCTGGGACGTGCCTCAAAACTTCTCGCCAAGCTTTACGGACGGATGGACGGAGAAATGTGTTAATCTTATAATCTACTCTTCTGTTAAGATATTGAACTTTCATTAATTTGCCGTCGTTTTTTCAATTTGGCGACATTTTTGTTCACTTGGCAACATTTACAAAAGTCGCCAAGTTGTCGAATTTCCCCCAAATCCGTTGCCAAAATCTCGCTAAGCGTTATGCACTGTGAAATATATTATTCTTATAGCAGAAAAAATAGCTATTCGCATCCAAATACAAATGCATTACCCAAAGTACCATTTCTCATGAATGGAACGTGCTTGATCCATGAGAATGATGTCATAATTTATCGCATAATATGAACTTTGAAAAGTAAACATATGTCACAATAGTTAATATTTTCTTTTTAATTTATGTGATTTTTTGATACATTTATTTAAGAAAAATATGCAATATCTCGATAATACGTCATGATAGCAGTCTAAAGGTTGTGTCAATATTTTCTAGTGAAAAAGAAGAAAGACCTAATAAATGATTATCCGCGTAACTTTTTTAAAGATTTTGAACTTTGGTGATTTTTGCGTAATTACAATCGAAACTTTAGGAGGGGTTGAACATTCGATTGCGTTTAAAAAAATAGATTTTCAGTATTCGCGGATTGTAATTCTTGTACCAAATTTTTTCGAATCGCTCCAGTCGTTCGTGAGATATCGTCACAAACACACACACACACACACACACACACACACACAGACGTCACCACAATAACGTTTGACTAGTGTTCAGAGATGCTTAAAACGTGGTCTCCCGTCGAAAACTCGAATTCGAATTTTCGACCCCGTCATAATACTTTCCTTATACATTGTATATGTATATAAGGAAAGTAATAAGTAGGTGAGCAATCGCTTTTGGAAGATCAGCATCATTAAATATCTTCAGAAAATATGTACTTAATTATTGCACCAATATGTATGAATAAGACTGTAGAAGTAAAGTAAAAAAATATAGATAGACTATATGTGTATTTCTATAAAGAAATTACTTGAAAAATAGACATTTCATATCAGACATAAGTCCACTAAAAGATAATAATCTAACAGAACTGAGAAATGAACTAGGGCTAGATGGATTCTGCTTAGTTTTGCTACAAGCTACAACAGTCCGATCATATGAAAAAACCTCTTTTCCCCACAGAGCATTTGCAAAATATTTCTATTTTATACCTCGTTATTTGACGGGTAGAAGTAAGAGAATAAACTTTACGAAATATTTCCTGAAGTCGGCAACATTGCCTTAAGTTCTCTTTTCATCTTTTCATTTTGCAAGTACCTTAAATCAAATATTTCAATGCAAGATAAGCCTTGAAGTAATGCTTAAGGAAAGTTTGAGCCGAAAAGGAAGAGGATAAAATATTCAGATCCTAGATGTGTTCAAGAATGAATAATAAACATAAAAGTTCACTACAGATTTAAATAGATATAGATAGAATCAAAAAATTTTATGAATATATTTAGAACGAATTTGGAAATTAAAATAATAAATATAACATGGGAGGAATAAACACACTCGATAAACGAAAACAATAAATATAATGATCATTTAATGATATTGAAAATAAATATATGAATCATGAGTAATTTTATAATGTTAAGGGAAATCTCCAAGCAGCAAAATTAAGCACAAATTCATAAAACAATGTAGCATATAGATGTTTCATGGATACTTTGGATCACTATCTTCTGTACAAGATAGTCTAACAAACCCGAAGTTAAAAAAACGAAATGGGTACAACTAGATAAGCAAATGGGATTTATATATCCTAATCCTAGTCATGGATTAACAATACACCTGAGAGAGCCAGTCATGAATAGAATAAAGAAGAGTCTAGTCCATTTGTAGCTGTGCAAATTATTAATAAAATAAAGTATTTGTAATAAATAAGTAAGAACTCAAATAACAAAGAAAATACTCATTAATTAGCAAAGCATTAGTTAAAGCAGCAATTAGTTAAAACATGATACAGTTGTGTTGAGGCTATTTTAAATCATTTCTTTCAATAATAGGTATCTGATGTTAGGGAACCAGTGTGTCTCTGAAACAGCTGTATTCTGCTTTGTTTTATTAATTTGTGTTTAATTAATTTGTTTCAGTATATTATTACCCTTAGCATAAAGTTTTTTTATGAAGTGTAAATTGGTTAATGTACATCCCTAAAACTATAGCAGGTGTTCTTCAAAACTTAAAGAAAGTTCAAAACTTTAAAACATTTTAAAACAATTCCTGTATTAAAATCCGATCAATCATTTCTCTATTTAAAAAAAGTATAATTGCATATTAACACATGAAAAACGGCTCTCAAAATCAGGAAAATTAAAATCAGACTATCTCTCCGAACATTTTGGTTTCAATGTCTGAAGTCAACCCATCAGTTCAAAACTGAAAAATATAGCAATCATTGCTAGCTAAAATCTAAACAACCACGTGCTTGGAAAAATAATTAAACAGTAGTTCTTCCACCTAGTATAGCAGAAGAAAAGTAATTGGTGATAAACGTATAAACTAAATGAAATAAAATTAAGGAATGAAGAAAGAGCAAAGCAATATATAAGGGTGGAATTTTTTTAAATAGAGCCATGGTATAACTCCGAGAAATAGGGTGTAAAACTTACATAAGGAAATATATCGGAATGTTTTTGATATAAAAACCTTTAATGAAATACATACCTTGTAAAAGCCGACGAACACTTTTGAATGAAACCATTTGTCCCGCAGAAAACATTTTATCAATAAATCAAAGAAAGTGTGTTTATGATTGTGAGACTAAATAAAGATATTTATAAATATCAAGTAATGCGCAATAATGACAAAATGCTGATCAAAGGAGTCAGATGAATTGGTACCAGGTTTGACATTTCAGTTGAACAGTGTTTACGACCCATAAATTCATAAATTGACGATGACATCATCAGGTTGGAAAGTCATGATGTTTACATGGGCGTAACCTATGCTTTTAGGTAAAACTCAAATAAACTGCAACAAAAAGGGGTGTCCAATCAAGACAGCTCTTAGTTATAATAAAAGACAAGACCAATCAAATACAAGGGAGGCGCGTTTTCCCGAAGCAAGATGAAAATTAAATTAAGACTACCTAACTGAAGAAAGGCAGCAGTTTGAAACGTGTCTTCGTGCTATGAAGACAATGGGCAGAGCGGGGAGGATCATTGAACTGAAAGGATGATAAAATATTCGTTGTGATGAAAAGTGAAAAAATAGTGATATAAAGGTCAACTCCAGATGATGCGTACCATGTGCCCCAAGTCAAAGTCAGGGATACCTAGAGCAGTATATACACACACAAAAAACAAGGTACGTGCCAGTTATGTATTATGACAATCCGGTCAAGCGCAGATCTCTCCTGATATTTTAATAAACACTACTTGTCTTATATCTCCTCTTAAGTCTTTTCAAAATAGATTTATTTAGTTTTATAGTATTATTTGTAAATGCATATTTTACTTTCCCTGCACTATATGGTAATGTATAGGGAAAGAATTGGAATCATGCCGAAAATCGCAACTTGAATTTTCGACGGATCTACACGTTTCGAGAGCTCTAGAATACGAAAAAAACTATTTTTAGCGTGGCGCCTGTGTGTGTGTGTGTCTGTCTGTGTTTGTGTATTCTGTCTGTGCAATGTATGTATCCACTGTAACTCAAAAATTAATGAACCGAATTCCATAAAATTTGATAGATAAATCACTTGGGAGTGACCCTGGTGCTGATTAGTTTTTAGTACAATTCGGGATAAAGAAACCCGCCTTTTTTGCGAAATGGCCCACAAAAATTGCTGTATCCACCCTAACTGAAAAACTAATGGACGAAATTTCACCAAATTCGGTAGATAAATCGCTTGTGGATCACCCTGGTGCTGATTAGATTTTGGTACGATTCGGAAGAAAATAACCTGCCTTTTTTTAATAAAATGGCCCGCAAAATTCTTCAAAATACAAAATAAAATCTACGTCTTCTCAAATATATCCATCAAATGCTTGTTTTATACGTAGTGTTTAACGAAGAAAATAATAAAACCAACCTCATTACACTAGAACTACCCGTTCTCGAGATATCTTAGTTTTTTCGTATTTTCTCTACGCCACCTTTGAAAATAAGTCCAGTTACCAAATGAGAATGAAAATGGAATTAAAAGAGAATTATATTTAATTAAAATGTAGAGAACGTAGATATAAGTCTGCAGGGGAAGTCATGTGCTCTGCACGTATCAGATTTTTAGTACTACATAAATTATGTGCTAAATAAATTGAGCGCTACATAAATAAATATTATAATTTAAAAAATATATATTGAAGTTAATTACAAATGATTTACTTCACAGACTAGATAAGTTTACTATCACTTTAGAGATAAATTTGGTGGGTTACTCTTGTAATAAATGCACGGACATATTATTTAAAATATTTCAATTAATTTTTACCCCATAGTGTTAGTCTAAAGCGTTATATATAAATGCAATTTATTACGGCACAGTGATATTAAATTAATATAATAAATGCATAAATCAATTTAAAATTCCCATTTAAAGCATTAAAAATGTAATTTTGAGTTAAAGGAAACATTCAGCCTTAGGTACTGGATGAGCAATTTTATTTTGAAACTTCCGAAAATCAAACCTTTCTTAAAATCTATGTCACCCTAAGGCTGAAGGATCTATTGGTGTTCAAAGGAAGTAATTTTGATATAGTTTCCGTCAAGATAAATCAAATATAAGTTATAAATAAAAATATTTATATTATAATAAAAAGGGGATTTTACAATTTATAGAAATATTTTAATACTTTTTCAACTATTGAAAACTATTGATTTCTTTGAAAATTAAAACGGTACTTCGCTAATATCATAACATATTTTACAACATAGATGTTAAAATGTGATGCCAAAAAATTATCGGCTAGGACATGAAAAACATTGTACATGATCTAGTCATAAACATAAAGCTATTAAGTTATACACATCAGCTTTAAACAAAGGTAGGAAATGTAAATAAAGACACTATTGCGAAAAAATATATTATGCATAAAAAATTGAGCTACAGATCAAAACTCTTCATGCAAATGTCCTTTTAAGCGTCATGAAAATGACCAAACTGTGTTACAGAGCTTCTGTGTTACAGAACTATGTTACAGAGATCATGCAATGAGAATGGGAACAACGCATTATTCATCGCTTAAAACGACCAGTGATCACACTCATGGGCAATCGGAAATAGATTTTCTGCTTTGATTCTGTAATTTGAGCAAAATGATGCCTTTGAGACGTAATCAACGGCGTTACGAGTAATTTTCGGACTGTGAAAGAGGTCGCAGCATATATATCTAAGGGAAACCGGTTGGTCCAACTAACGTATCAGTCGTTATCTTGGGAGGAGCAATGTGGTACTTGATTGGCGTCTGCAACTTGTATCATAGAAGACACATGTACCGTCGCCGAGGCTCAGGGAGCCCTAGACAAATAACTGCTCGAGAGAATAGTGCAATTGAAGGAAAAGCCACATCCACAGCAACGGCGTCGTTATATGGCCATTCAAAGTAATTTGCTATCACCCATGCATCCTGTATCAAGAAATACTATTCAAAGACGGCTGGCTGATGATAAGATTGGATGTCGACGTCCATTAAGACACTTACCACTGACTCATCAACATAAGCAGAACCGTTTGAATTGGTACCGAGTTCAGTCAGTCTGGACAGTGTTCAGTTGGAAGCATGTTGTCTTTAGCAAATAATCCGCTTTTCTATCACCACTGATGGCCGCGGCATACCTGTGTAGATGAGGATTGGCCAGCTTTCTAATCCCGATTTTATTGTCAAGCGGCATACGGCCATTACAAGTGGTTTGGCAGTCTGAGAAGCCATCTCATGCGATGGTCGATCTCCTGTTGTCGTCTTGCAAACCAATCTGACGGCTTGTTTGTAAGTCGACGGTATTCTGCAGCTGATTTTTCTGCATATGCTATTAAGCCTCACAGGTTCCATTTACCAACAAGATAATGCTTGCCCATATAATGATCGACTTTTTCAACAATATCTTCGATGATGTAATACCCTCCCATAGCCTTTTAGATTCCCAGATCTATCACCAATAGATCACGTCTGATATATGTTGATACTGCAACTTCAGCTTTCTCTGAAAACCACTGAAATAGCTGACCACTTCCAACATTCTAAGCATAACTTTCCGCAGATGGATATAAGTAACTTTATTGATTCGAATTGAATATCGACTAATACATATCTGCCGGGGGTGATTTACAACTAGCACGTCATCTTCTTGTTACGACCATTTCTTAATTAAACGTATTTTTGTTTACAAATTCTAATCAATTGCAAATCTCCTTTAACGATGCATGCATGTGGAGTTTCGCATCCGTAACTCAGTTTCTTATGGATGGCTATATATCTTTGCAATAGAGTGTATATAACTTTATATAACAAATAATAAATATTATATCTCATAATGAATATAACTGCCTGTTGTATAATTATTTTTATGCCAGGCATAAAAATTAGGTGACAGTTCTTATATGCTTGCTCTAAAAAAAGTAAAAGAAAATATTATGTCTCATTCCAATGTACCGATAAGTATATATTTATGCTTGAAATTTATTCTAAGGTTTCAAATTAACATCACATCAATCATATAAAACTTTGTTTCAAACATAAATTTCATCACCATCATAATACAATATTCTATGTGTACAAATTGTATCAAAAATTAGTGAAAATGGGTTTAAATGATGTCTTTAATTATTCTGTAGAGAAGAGATTGTATGTTATACACGTATGGGAGAATAATATTTATGTCTATGCTTAAAAAAAGTAAATTGATTTAGATATTGTCAAGAGCTTTTCTTTTTTTCATCTTAGTACTTATTTAAATTAAGGTTTTAAATATGAGAGAAGTTTCACCTTAAGGCTTAAAAGACTTTTGGCATGCAAATGGAGTGAATAAAGTATTTTTACATATTGAATATGTTTAGCCATGGATTATAAAGAAAAATATTTTTCGATTTTGGAAATCATATGTAAATGGTATTTTGATATTTACAACAATTCAAAGTGTCAAATAACAATTCCTTCAGCATGCTCTTTATTTAGAAAATAAAAGGGTACATTTTCTAAAAAACTATTTCGACGAATTTAAATTTTATTGTGGTGGTTCCACAAGATGTTTCTATCATAGATTTTATTATATGTACTATTTATAAGAAAATGAATAACATAAAGTTTTAATATCTTCTAAATTAATAACAATACAATGCATGCTAGCACGGGGTTCTACACAGCATACCTAGTTTTCTTAAGATATACGACTCTAATGTTCGATAATATTGAACACATAAAATTTGACGAAAATGACAAAAATATAGACATAATGTATAATGAGGTGAATAATTGTAAATAATATATTAATTACCAGTAAGAATATGACAAGGTTATGCGTGAGCAACGAAATAGCAAAATATGGCTGAAGATTTTCTCAACTGATGAGTTTTCGAATGAGATGAAGATTTTCGATGAAGATTTTTCAGACTCAAATTTCCAAGAAAATAAGAAAGGAAGAAATTCATATTGGGATAACGGTGTCCCCCAAAAGTTTACTAGACCCACATGACTATTGTGAAAAAGGTCGAGTTCAAAAGGTGATGTGAAAAGTTCGATGAAATAAGATCAGTTCGGTCATAGAGAGTGAAACCAGCTTGTGTCGCACATTTCAAGCGACAAAACCAACGTCGTGGCAGTTGTGGGGTTGTTCAAAGATAAAAAACTAGGTAAAATTAGGACAATTTTAGGAAATGGAAAAAATAGCTGTCATAGAAATAAACTAGATATATTACTGCTGCGTGGGAAATCGCACACGCCCGGTTTGGACGCGAAAAATATAAACAAATTTCATTAAACATTACGGTAAAGGCCGCCGTGTCATATAGCTGTAAAGATTTTACTCTGAAAAGTTAAGAAATAATTAAAATGTTAGGAAATGAGGCCACCGATTAGATTTAAAAATAACAAATAGGTTTATTTACATATTTAACATTTTAGGAAAAAACATGAAAATGTGTGAGCTTAAGTTGCACCCTTAAAAACGTTAACAGCATTTAAATTACTAATCACTAATTCTATCATAAACTCAATGACATTTCTCGAGCATTAACATAATCATCATTAAAGTAATCGTACACTTCAAAATGTTATCTTCTTTTTTAAATCACAAATTATTATTAAGCACTAAAATACATATCTTGCGCGTCTGACTTGTGGCTTTTGAAAACAAACGCATTTGGCTTGGGGCCACAATGCAAAATCATAGAACTTCTCGTATAGAGGTAATTAAAAATAACGGGGAGGAGAGAGAGAGTCAAAATTTGAGAGCTGTACGAAGTCAAAAGCCTTACCTCTGCTCTTGGAACCGCGGCCTGTCGTGCAGTGCGTAGTTAGGAGCAGGCGAGCATCATGCTCCGTCGAAAAATTCTACAAACTTCACACTCAAAAATCAAAAGGCAACTCCCGACTTCTACGCCAAAAATTCTCTCTCTCGAAAATCTTCCAATTAGATCTCTCCTCCCTCTTAAATTTTATTCGTTGTAAGGCTTAAGCCCCCTTAATATTATTGGAAGACACTTGGATCGTCGCTTTCAGTGGCCAGCCCAGGACAGGAGGGCTTGGTCAGTAGCCCCTGACTTATTATTGTAGGTGGCTGGAGTCCCCCTCTCCTGCGTGACATCTGGGCTTAGCTGCGCCCCCGACGACAGTTTACTCTCCGTTGAGTCTTCCTCCATCTTGAAAGAGACCACCCACTGGCATGAAGTACAGGATCCACTGACCCTTTCCGTTGCAGGTGGTCAAAGGGGAACTTTATAAAAATTGTGTGGAAACACAGGGACCATTTTTGTAGGCATGTGAATCATTTCTACGATGTTACATTGCATGGGAAAAACCAATGTAACATTTACCCCACTTCCCTAAATGTTTTAGCAGGTAAAACCGCCTCTGTCCAGCACACCTGAAAAATATCGACAAATGCATACATGTAAACACAAAGTACTACACATATGAAACAAAAAGTTTGGAATTTCAAAATTTCTGTCTAAAGATACTTTGTTTCCTATCTCTAAATTTTGCATTTTTGATTTTGAAAACGGCTGTTGTTCTTGTTTTTGTTTCGAGCGTTCTAAATTCTGGTTTGCGGCCTCAAATGCTTTTTGCATTGTGGTTATTTTGTTAACTATGTACCCCCCCCCCACACGATGTATCCTGTTGTTGCTAATTTTGTGGTTGTGTCTCAAATAAAATTGGAACATCACGTCCGTAATAAAGAAAATTCGGTCTTTCGCCTGTCGATGAGTGAACGGTTGCATTATACGTCATAACGTGTATCTGAACTGCAGTATCCCAAAAAGGTGAATTATCGGTGAGTGTATAGAGTGTATTTTTAAGAGCATAATGACATTTTTCGATTTCCCCATTGCACCACGGACTTCGAACAGGCGTTAATTTTAGCAACAATTTGTAATTTCTCTGTCATACATTTATAAACTTTGGAAGTAAATTGAGATCCTCGGTCGCTTCTGATAGAAAGAGGTAATCAATTCACCACAAACGATTGTAATAACTTCTCCGCCTCTGTTTCTGCTCGTATGTCAGGTATGGGAAAGACTGTTAGGTGTCATAAGGTAAAATTGTCCTTATCAAAAATTACCTGTATAGGACCTACCTATGATGCCGCCACTAAGGGTGGAGCATGTAAGCTCCCGGTTCTCAAGCTCGGAAAACGAACACACAAAACATAAAGAAATACACATGCTTAATTGCTCAATTTATTTTAATAATTTACTTAATAGATATCTATTGTATCTGGAGTAGCTAAGCTATAATTAAATCAATTATTAAAAGACACATAATACTAACAATATTACATTAATATATATATATATATATTTACACACATAATAACTTTGACGTAAATTTCTTAAAAACAGTTTCCTTTAAACAATCGATAAAGAATAGTTCTTATAGTTCAATATTACGAACTCGTTCATATGGTCTACTCATACGAACTGGTAGTCAATTAATTTAATAATTGTTAAAGGTGTGCCTTCCGTGCTAATAGTGACAATTGAAAGTTGGTTACCTTTTCTCTTTGTGTTGCGTGCATATTCGTGCTATTTCAATGATGTAGGAACACCGTTACACATCTAACTGTACTCGCTACCATTTTGTTGCTCACGTTCTATATACACTTTTCACAAACCCAAGAAAACATGATGCTGACTCGTTCGAAAATTTTTAAGTCGACTAAAAAACCTCAGGTGCGTCTAGAACGCTGTCGCAAAAAATTGCATCTGTCGAAAGTTCTAGAACATTCTCTCAAACCTTTTTCTTTTCACATTGTAGTGTCGTTGTTGATTCGTTGAAGTGAAGAGGTGGATGCGCTGCTTATTTATGTTTGTATTGCCATTGGCTCCCTCCGCAGCATTTAAATAGCTCATTAGCTAGGTTGGCATCCGCAATTGGAATTGTAAAATGGCTAGGTTGGCATCCGTAATTGGAATGTAACATGTAATACAAATATTGTGTTACATGATATCCCCCCTTGCAGAGAGAAAATTTCAGCACACGGTAAACATTGCACTGAATACATATGTGTACACATTGCGGCCACTTTGGAATTGTTGCTTTGATCCACTGCACATATATCTGTCACAGAAATGCAGATCACCGCATGTAAGATACACTATATTGTAACATTGACATACATATATCGGTGCATTACAACCGACATGTCACTAAAATGAAGGAACTCACTGTTCGGAAGATACACCATATCGTACTTGGTAACACATATATTTATGTACATGAAGAAATTATCACTGTTCGGAAGGCACACTATATTGTCACATGGAATTATCACGAGCACGGAAGACACCTTATTGTCACATGGAATTATCATGAGCACGGAAGACACCTTATTGTCACATGGCATTATCATGAGCACGGAAGAATGAGTCACCATCCTGTGACTTAACTTTCAATGTTCCGGTACTTCTATATTTATATTTTCATTATGTTGCTTAGTACAGTCTATTGTACACTTCAAATGAAGACTATCATAATTGTTATTTGCATTTCTATTTATATATAAGTTCACAACATTACATTAAACTATACACAATTCATTACCTTGATTTCTCATTTTCACAGACGTAAATAATTTTTCGACAATTTTTTAGCTGTATATATTTCTTATTTGTTACTATAATTAACATGTTATATATTTTTGTGTGTATCAATCATGGCTAATTTGAACACCATATTTATATCATATTACATCTCGGCCTTTAAAATATCAAATATCTCTACTCATTTCGCTACTCCAAACTACTGTGCATCTCATAATACGCACTTTAAATTTCCTTTTCGACTGCACTTTCGTGTGACACAACTGCGCGGGAGGAAGGGGAGAAAAGAAAAAAAGAAAACATTCGCTTGACCCGTAGCTTTCCTCTGTTCCCCTCAACAACGCGTTTCTATGACAACTGCGAATCTGTTGACCCCCACGGCGAGCCTTGAATGAGTGTCTTCATTGTTTGCAGAACGCAAACTTACGTAAAAGGGATTTTAACTGCCTTTTGCATGTATCGCTAAAGATTAATCGTTATCGTGCAACTTTGGCGGTATCGTCTTCTCAAGCGCGGACTTTTAGACTGTCCGGTGGTGAATGTACGAGCTAACATTGACGTGGGAGGTTTTACGTGTATCCTTTTAAGGAATTTACTTACAGTTATATTTTATGTGTATCATATTATATATTTATTTTACATATGTTGTTATTAATTCTATTTAATTTAACATATATATATATTTTATCTTATGACCTTAACACAGATCTGACTGTTGAATTATTATTTTGATTTCATGTACCTCTAATTTATTGGATTTATTTATCCCTTGTTGCAACAACGCGTGATATATTATTTTATGTGTAGTATTATGAATATACCATGCTTTTGTTATGTTATTGATACAACTGACTTTATGTTCCCGTTTCAGCATAACTTTACATATTTATTTATTTCAATATAATTATTTTATATTTAATTTTATCTGTTATTTCTTTTTATTTCCAGTGATGCTTAATTAATGCATTAATTTTTTACTAATACTCAATCATTTATCATTTACATACAATTTTCTGCATTTTCCTAAATGTATTTTATTTTTTTATATACCGGCCGGTATTTTTAAATAACTATAATTGCCTGCAATTATAATTTTAAATTTTGATACATTGATTGTATGCTTACAATAGAACTTTTTTTTTGTATTATTCTCGTACTATGCAGGGGAGATTTTCTCCGATGTTTATTTTTAGCCTGGCTATTTATTTTGAAGGTGACTAGCTTTCGCCGTACAATGGCCATATATGGAGCTGTTACGCTGACTGTGACGGCTGGGAAATTAATCCTACTTCTTCAAGTTTATTAATCCATTTATGTAATTAACTTTTATTTTGTTTTTTTAGATTGCGTGTTTTCGTAAAAGGTCTGTATACACTATTTATGCAATATATATTTATTAATTTACTAATTATTATTTACATCAGCTGTGAGTGTTTATTTTGACTTAAAATTTTATTTATTTATTTATTTATGATTTTGCTTTTATTCTGTCAGCTTTTTATGAGGTATTTGATTAATACTTTTATGATTTTGAATATTATATACTTGCATTTACCATGTTCCATGACTTTATTTTGAATTTTATTAATTATGTTATACTATTTTTTCAAGACCTGCACAAGAAAAATAAAAAAAAAATAAAAATATCGTAAAGAATTCCATCCCACACATCTTTATCATTGGAATGTCTACCTTGATTTAAGCATCTATCATTGGAAGACTTGTACTTTTGATGCCCACTACTGACTGTTACCACCTTTCGTTTTCAAGCAAGACAAATTGCAAGTAAGTGAAATTTAATTATCTCTCTCCTTTTTTTCTTCTAACACCTTAGTTTATTTTATTTTAGAACATTGAGGGGTATTGTATGTATTATTTATCACTTCTACAAATTTTTTCTGATATTTATTGCTCTATTCATAACATGTATCCATACATAAATGTTTATTTATTACCTATATTTTTATTTTATCCTCATATTTACAAAATCCTCATATATACAAAAAAATTATCCTCATATTAATTTTACAAATATATTATCCTCATATTTATTTTACAAAATATATTATCCTCATATTTATTTTATAAAAAATATTATCCTCATATTTATTTTACAAAACTACCTTTATTTCATTATTAATTTTTTAACATTATACATTTAATGCCTTCATTACCGTTACACTAATATAACATATTTTGCGTTTTCGCACATAAAATTTTCATATTAAATTTTTATCATTATATATTATTTTGCTTTCGAATACTATTTTTTGCGTGTCCTCAGATTATAACGTCTCGGACTCTGATAATTATGATTATTGGCGTTATATTCTTTGTTTACATGCGATTGACTTCTGTCAACAGTTCGCCGTGTTTGTTTACTTTGTAAATACTTTTTACGCGGTTCTGCTTTATATAATTTATTCGCGTGAACAACTATCCATTTTTTATTTGGATCGTACATAGGTGTGATAGCGTAATTATTGTTACGAATCACCTTTACGATGCGAAATGGTCCTTGAAATTTTTTTTGTAATGCTGTGGTGGGTCTTAGGTTTTTTAAATACACAATTTGTCCTTTTAATAATTTCTGCTGTCTAACTCTTTTAAAATTCTTTCTTGGCGACTTTGGGCTTGAATTTGTTTTCGTTTTGTATATCTATTAATTTTTTCCGCTAAAGTAAGTGCTTCACTGACGTCATTATCATATTCAGTTTTAGTTAAATTCGGACTGTCATCCGGGTCCGCTATTTCCAGATTATTTTCTCTTGGTAATTTCAAATCTCTGGTAAGAAACAAAATAGCGGGACTGTGGTCTATATTTGCGCTGGGTGTTGCATTATGAAATAATTTTACATATGGCAAGACTTTGTGCCAATTAAATGTTTGGTCAGCCATTGCTGCCAAAGAATTTTTTATTCCTAAGTGGCTTCTTTCTAAAATTGCATTTGAGCTAGGTTTGTAAATAGACGTATATTTGATTTTTATACCATGTTGCTCTGCGAATTTTTTAAATTCCTCGCTTTTAAATTGCCTGGCATTATCGGTCAGCAGCCACATAAGAACGCCATTTTGTGAAATCCAATTCGTTAGGACCTGTAATACACTCGTAGTTGTAATATTTCTCACCGGTACTGCCTCCAGGAATCTCGAGTAATGGTCTATCATCGTTATGATGTACTCGTGCTGTCCGTTACTTCTCGGTAGCTTCCCTACAATGTCTAATGCCACCGTGTGATTTTGTTTACATGGACGTGGGACACGTTGTAATGCCATAGGTCTTATAGCCTTATTCTTGTAACATAAGCATGCATCACATGATGCGCAAAAATTTTTTACATCACTGTATGCCCCTTTCCAGTAATACTTTCTATTCAGAATTTGATATGTTTTTTCTACTCCAAAATGCGGTGTATGAGCTAACTCAATAACTGCGAATTTTAGACTGTGAGGTATTAGAATTCTGTCCTTTTGCATAGGATTTCTGATATTTCTAGAAGTCTTTATCATAATTAATCCTGTATTTACATCTCTATAGTATTTATTTACATATATTGGCTGTTTAGATTTTGCATTCCGTCCGATAATAATTTTCTTTATCTCTCTATCTTTTGCTTGCTCTTCTAAAATTTTGGCTATTGTTATAGCGCTGTCATTAGCAATAATGTTATTTATTAATTTAGTCTTAGTTTGTTCAGAAAAAATTTGACGTGACATAAAATCACTGGGATTATCTTGTCCTTTAATGGATTTTATATCGAAAGAATATTGTTGTAAATTTAATAACCATCTTGCGATTAAATCAGAATTTTGATTTTCTAAGTGTATGTAGTGAGTTAAAGCTTTAGAATCAGTAAATACCGTAAAATGCGTACCATATAAAAAATCTTTGAAATGTATTATAGCGTCGTGAATTGCTAGCAATTCTAGCTTCATGCTCGGATATTTCTTTTCACTGTCTGAAAGTTTCCTGCTATAATACTCGATAGGATGAAAATTTCCATTCACTGATTGAAGTAAAATTCCTGACGCGGCTACTTTTGAACAATCAGTCGACAAAAAGAACGGCTTTGACATATCAGCTGCCTTGACTACCGGTTTCGATAAAATCGCGTTTTGCAATGTTACAAACGCTTCTTCGCATTTCTCCGTCCATATAAATTTTTTATCTTTCTTTGTTAACTCAATTAAAGGATTGCATAGTTCAGAAAAATTTGGTATGATCTGCCTAAAATAATTACATAAACCTAAAAATGATTTTACTTTTTTTACTGTCGTTGGCACAGGGAAATTCGTTATTTTTTGTACATTATCATCTGAAGGTGTTATGCCTTCCTTACTTATCTTAAATCCTAGAAATTTAATGTTCTCTTTACACATTTGTAATTTTGAAGGGTCAATGGTTAAACCAAATTTAGCTAATCTCGAAAATACCGTTTTTAATTTCTCCAACATTTTCTCGAATGAATTTGCAGCAATTACAATATCATCTAAATAAAATTCAATTTTCTGATCTTTTAAATCTCCTAAGCATTTCATCATTAGTAATGAGAAATATGCTGATGAGTTTTTTGCCCCAAAAGGTAATCTATTAGGTCTATACGATCCATTATTTGTTATGATATTTAATCGGAAACTTTCCTCCGGTTTGATTTTAATTTGAAAAAACGCGGACTTTAAGTCTATCACCGTGTACAATTTGTGGCCTGCGATGTTGTGCAGAATGTCGCTGATTTTACCAATATTTACGGGCAGTAATTCAGTAATTTGATTAAGTAGCCTGTAATCTACGGCTAAACGATATTTTTGTTCTTTATTGGCATCATTACTATTAATACTGGCTTTCTTCTTTATCAATAAGCATGGGAACGCATAATTACTTGTAGATTTTTCTATAATTCCAGCTTCACACAATTGTTTGATTTCACCTTCTAGTACAGGTTTTAACATTTTTGGCAAGGGATAAGGTTTACACTGAATTGGGTATTGGTGTAGTAAATTAAATTCCGGTACTATTTCTTCTGTCATTCCCAGCGTTTTGTATGATTTCGCAAATACATCATAATTTTGCAACAGTAATTTTAGCAATATATGTTTTTCATTTTCTTGTAAGTGATCTAGTTTAAAATCTTGCGGTGTTAATTCCGCTTTTCGTAACGCTGAAATGTCCATTTTTTGTGGATCATTTAAGCTTTCGATATTGTTAATCTGTAAAATTTTATCAGTATCATGTTTCTCTTCACAAATTTCAAACTGCGGTGTTACAGTACCAAATATCATATTTTTATTTAGATGAATCTCTTCTTCTGTTTTGTTTGTTAAAAGCGTAGAAATAAATTTTCTATTATTTACATAATGTAAAGAATGCTCAGCGTGTAAATCTTTTAATGAATTTGTAATATTTAACAATACCTCCTTATCCTCAAAATAGTTTTCATTTAATTTTAATTTTATTGATTTTGTTTCTTGAGGGAGTAATTTAATTTTATGCGCTAAGCTTGCATTTAAGCATTGAATATGTTCAACTCTTGTATTATTATTTTCTGGTTGCTGTGCTTTTTTCTGGTTTTTGTCTTGAAATGGTATGGATATGGATTCTTTGACAAACTTTAATATTAATTTATTTGTGTCAATTATGGCATGATGATTTTTGAGAAAATCAAATCCTAAAATAATTTCATAAGGGGTGTTATTTAATTGTTTAGTTATGAAAAAAGTATTTTTGCATCTTTTGTTTTCAATTTTAAAGCTAAAGCTGATACATTTTGAAAATTGAATGTTTTCTTTGGTCATAGTCTGTATTTTTACTTGTCTAGATAAATAGTTAATTTTAATTTTATTTTTGATTTTTTGAAATATTTGATCTGATAATAAACTGACACTTGCGCCACTATCTATGAGAGCCACTGTTTTTATGTTCTCTAAATTTATGTTAATCATTGGCAATGCGTCACTCTGTCCATATGTTGAATTCAGTACATGTTCATTTAAATTTTGTGCATCCTTATTAATTTTGCTTGCAATTTTATGGGATCTCGAATCCTTATTTGATGCCTTATAACTTTCTATATGTCTTTTATTTCTAGGTCCCTTTCTTAGTTTAAATATTCATTATTCTGATATTGCCTATGATTGCTTTCATAATGTGGTCCATTATTCTGATATGATCTTCTGTTATTACTTTGAAATTGTCTGTTGTTATTTCCTGCACGCCGTCGTATTCCCCGGTTATTTATGAAATTACCTCTTCTGAAATTCGCCCTACTATAGTGTGCATAATTATTTTGATTAGTGGGTCTTTGTTGATAATTGGTGGTTTCTTGACTGCTGTTTTCATTTGTGAATGCCCTTTTTAAATTATTTTGTACTTTTTGCAGCGTAAAACATTCTGACATCCAGTGATTGTTGCGACCGCACGCTATACAGAATTTCTGTGGCGGCTTTTCTGCATTATTTTCAGTTTTTACATGATTTATTTCTACATTCTCAATTATTTTATTTTCTATTTCAATATTATTTATACAATCACTATCTTCCTCCAATGCGGATTCTATTACTTCAGCTATTCTCACTGCTTCCTCAAAAGTTTTCGGATCATTTTTTTTTATTTCTGTTCTTAAATCTTCTCTGACTATCTGTAAAAATTTGGTGAGTTTAATTTTCTCTGTAATTTTTTTTACATTTGCGTCCTTTGTTTCATCTACTTCTAGAAAAATTATCGCCTGGTTTTCGATTTCTTGTGCAAGCTCCTTAATTGTCATATTTGGTAAATGTTTCAGATTGTTAAAATTGTTGTGTTTTTGCACTAATGTTTGTTTCCTTTCAAATTTGTTTTTTAATAACTCCATGAATTTTTCATATGATTTTTCCTTTTGCAGAGCAATATTTTCTGCTAGAAATTGTTGAGCCTTTCCCTTTAATCTTGATTTGACAATTATAATTTTCTCTTGTTCGGACCATGATGTTAACTCCGCTATTTCCTTAAATTGTATGATAAAGAAATTGACATTATTTTCCTTTTGTCCATCAAATGATGGCAACATCTGCATAATTGGCAACGATGTATTTTGCTGCGCTTGATTTGCGGGCATCTGTATCTGGATCGCATTATTTGCCGCACTATCTGTTACTCTGTTATTTATATGTACCTCCTGCTGTATATTATCGATAATTGGAGCATCTTGCCTCGATCTTTTACTTAATTGCCTAGTTTTATTCGGCGCCATGATTTGATACACTGTCATACAATTCTGACTCTATATTAAATATTTATGCTAATACATACATATATATACAATCATATAATACATATTTAAATTATCCTTTTCATGCATTTTCTTATCATTCTACTGAGTTATATCTCATTATTAAATTCATTGTTAAATTCAATATTACATTCCGCTTATTATTAAATTCACTTTTATATTCAAACTCATTATTAAATTTACTATTATATTCAAACTTATTATTAAATTTAATTTTGCCTTTTACTTATATATTTTACTTTCTCTTATGAAAATTAATTTTCTCCGAGCTTGACCACATACGGCACCAATTCGCGCGGCGACATCATGTCATAAGGTAAAATTGTCCTTATCAAAAATTACCTGCATAGGACCTACCTATGATGCCGCCACTAAGGGTGGAGCATGTAAGCTCCCGGTTCTCAAGCTCGGAAAACGAACACACAAAACATAAAGAAATACACATGCTTAATTGCTCAATTTATTTTAATAATTTACTTAATAGATATCTATTGTATCTGGAGTAGCTAAGCTATAATTAAATCAATTATTAAAAGACACATAATACTAACAATATTACATTAATATATATATATATTTACACACATAATAACTTTGACGTAAATTTCTTAAAAACAGTTTCCTTTAAACAATCGATAAAGAATAGTTCTTATAGTTCAATATTACGAACTCGTTCATATGGTCTACTCATACGAACTGGTAGTCAATTAATTTAATAATTGTTAAAGGTGTGCCTTCCGTGCTAATAGTGACAATTGAAAGTTGGTTACCTTTTCCCTTTGTGTTGCGTGCATATTCGTGCTATTTCAATGATGTAGGAACACCGTTACACATCTAACTGTACTCGCTACCATTTTGTTGCTCACGTTCTATATACACTTTTCACAAACCCAAGAAAACATGATGCTTACTCGTTCGAAAGTTTTTAAGTCGACTAAAAAACCTCAGGTGCGTCTAGGACGCTGTCGCAAAAAATTGCATCTGTCGAAAGTTCTAGAACATTCTCTCAAACCTTTTTCTTTTCACATTGTAGTGTCGTTGTTGATTCATTGAAGTGAAGAGGGGGATGCGCTGCTTATTTATGTTTGTATTGCCATTGGCTCCCTCCGCAGCATTTAAATAGCTCATTAGCTAGGTTGGCATCCGCAATTGGAATTGTAAAATGGCTAGGTTGGCATCCGTAATTGGAATGTGACATGTAATACAAATATTGTGTTACATTAGGTATTTTGTAAATTGACAAACCATAGTTAGCACGTATCTGTTATTGTTGACACTTACACTAAACGGACCACATACATCTATCGACACACTATGTAAAGAGCCTTCAGGAATGGGGTTTCTCCCCATCCTCGTTATAAGCTGTTTTCCTTTCCGACTTTTGCATTTATCACAAGAAAGGACATAATTGTGTGTGTCTGAATACATTCCTCCCCAATAATATCTGTCTTCTATTAATTTGAACGTTTTATCTACCCCTGAATGAGTGACATGTGCCATAGCTAACATGTTTTTCTGTAAGATGCGTGGTATTACTATTGTCCTCTTTAAATTCTCCCGCCACGGTCGATCTTTCCATCGACCAATATGCATTACCAGCCCCGTCTCCTCATCTATATAAAATGCTTCATTGTTTCTATTATGTTTGTGATTTTGGTTTTTAAATTTTTCTTTATCTCTGTAATTTTTGGATCTCTATTCTGCTCCTTCAATTGCTGTTTCTTCTTATCGCTTAGGATTTCTTCTATCGTCGGTATTTCCGTTAACTCTTCTACATTTCTAATATAAATATTATCTACACTTACAAACCCATTCTCGCTTTCTCGCTCTGCATGCTATATACTATTTACAATAAGCTCCTCCGTGTGTTTGTTTACATTTTCAACGCGTTCACCCTCCCGCGAGCGTCTGCCAACCGGTTCCCCTAAAGTATTACCAATTTTTTTCCTGCCTTGCTCCGAATCTGGAGCACTCTCTTGGGTTGGGGGAGGGGATTAGGGCGGTTTGTTTATATAGTTTTTCTGTACCAGTTCAAATAAAATATCCGTGCCTTCCTGTACTTTATTCTCGGGTATGATCAAAATCTGTTTAGTTTCCTTCGGCATAAATCTGATTTTTCTGTTAATTCTGGAAAAGTTGGGTTTTTCTATTAAACTGTGTATTTGTGTATCTCGCGGTATTTGATTTTGATTCCTAAGATGTATTTCTATGTTTCCAATTTTTAAAATATTGTTTTCTGTGTCAATCCCTCCTTTATACTTCTTAATAAAGTCGTAATCTAAGATTCTTTAGTACGATTGTGGAAAATGTGCTCTCTTTATGAAAATAATATGTTTGAATTTTTGGTTGTCGATTTTAAAATTTATTTCTACCGTTTTCGAGTAATTTATGTTGTGCCCCGTTAGCGTGGTAATTGTCACAGATCTCGATATGTATTTGACTGCTACATTCTCTTTAATTTTTTGGAACACCTCGTGTGCTAAAACTAAAATTGAAGCTCCCGCGTCTAGTAAAATGTCCGTTTCGTTCTCGTGGAAATTTGTTCGCAACGTCGGTAATTTAGTCATGTTCTCCTTTGCGACAGAAGCTATTAATTCAGCTTTATCTCTACATTTCTCTCTATCCATTGCTATTATTGTTTCAGGTCTTCCCCTTACCTTGTTTTGTGTAGGACTTCGCGTACCCCTCCGTGTATTAATTTGTCTATCCCACTCTTCTGTATTATCCCTGGAATCATTTCATGAATTATTTTCTCTAGAATTCCTTCTTTCTCTTTCTAATTTTTTTCTCTAAAATTTCCCTCCTCCAACATATTGTATTTTTTTCAAAAATTTTGTCTATTTCTCTGTGTATTGATTTCTCCTCGAAATTTATTACTGAAATCCCTTTCCTCCGATTTACTGTGTCTTTTCCCAAAATCTCGTCTATTCCTCAGTGTATTAAATTCTCCTCTAAATTTATTCCTGAAATTTCTTTCCTCCGATTTATTGTGGCTTTCCCCAAAATCTCGTCTATTTCTCTGTGCATTAATTTCTTCTTTAAATTTATTCCTGAAATTTATTTCCTCCGATTTATTGTAATTTTTTCCAAAATTTAGCGCATCCCTCTGTGTATTATTTTCTCCTCTAAATTCTTTTCTAAAATTTCTTTCCTTCGATTTATTGTAATTTCTTCCAAAATTTAGCGCACCTCTCTGTGTATAAATTCCTTCTCTCAATTCATACCTTACATGATTTTTTCATATCTATATAAGGGAGACCGATCCCTGTGTCTTTGTGAATTTTGTATAAATTCCTCTTCAGTCCCCCAAACTAGTTTAAAGACATAAAGTTTTTATTTCCATCTCTCCTTCAAACGTATCTGCGATCCCCTCTAGAGTCTGCATAATTTTCCTAATCAACATAAGACACAGGGTTTCTGCTCCAATTCAGAAAATTCCTTTGACCCCCTCATGTTAATTTCATTTCTGGGCCGCACTTCTGTATCTGAAACGAATTGTATCAGAAAAAGGAAATCTGAAAATGAATCTGTATCTGAAAAAGGAAAGACTTTCCTTTTGATGCGTTGTAATAACCCTCGTGATATTCTCCTTTTTGAATCCCTTTTTATTTATATTTACCGTGAGTCCGTTTGTAATTTTGACCCTGTTATGAATTTGAGTTACGCTTGGCGACTCATTCTCGGCTCCATGCAATTCAAGTCTCTGCAAAGTTGTCTTTGACGTCTTCATCTTTGGGATTATGCTTGATTGCCACCCTCCTCCCCTTTTTTCGATTTCAGTAATTAAATTGTAATTTAATATGTTGTTCTTTTGCTGTTGAAATTTTTGAAAATCTAAAAAAATTGTTTACGGTTTATCCTTGTCTGAACGTAGATTCTTTTTCACATTGTATTTATGCAAATTTGTGGCTATATCTGGTCAATATATGAACGATTCAAATTTTATTTCCGTGTAGCCACTGATGAAGAGCGTACTCATGTTCGAAAGCTCTCTGGCCTTTTTTTAAACTTTTGTACGTCTTATAGGAAGTATAATAAAGACCTTCTGTTGCGGATGTGTGCTTATTTTTTGCCATTATAACATCAGACGTGATGCCAAATTATTTATTAATATTATGCTGATTTACAATCTTTTATGGTCTGTGAATCTCTTAATTTTAATTTATTAATTATTGCTTTATGTCATAAACCAAAGGGGTCCCAAATATTAATGGCCCAAGAGCATCAAATATCGTATCAGGTACTGAGCTATTTTGTTAGCCTCAGTTGGACATTTTTAAAAGAGCGGCGATTGAAATTTCATCAAAGGGAATAAAAGAATGATATTTTTCATCACACTTTTACTTTACTTTCCCATATATAATTTATATATAATATAAGCATTATAATGAGATCTAAATTCGATTTGTAGTCTGCCACAAATATGCACGTTTTGAACACCATAGAAATAGGACAGGAATCCATTGTTTTTAGCCGAATATAGCAATGACTGGATAGTATTAACCGCAAAAACTGTCGAATGGTGCGAAAGCAACATCTCTGGTTTCAGTTCTTTGCATATGCAAATACCTTTTTAAGCCAAAATGTTCCATTATTACCAAATATTTAAAAAGGGTGTTAACTAAGATCGAAGAATGTTCAAAGAAACCCCAAAAATTCGAATGCTCTGACTATACTAAAATTTTGTTCTCCATTCGGCTAATCCCTATTCTTGAAGGATAAACGATAATAATTGAGAAAGGTGGTGATAGGATTTCTTATGGTTGAAATTCTCTACGCCTTATGCAACATCTATTAGGGGCCAAAATTGCACAGTTGTCATCATTTTCATTTAAAATGTTATTTTGGAAACGCGGCATGTTATTTTTGGAAAGTGTATATTAAACTTGATAAAACTCGATTTCTACGGGTTCAGCCACCAAGAAAGATAAATTCTTGACACTTTTTAATCTATAAAGACTTCTCGAAACAGATATAGACAAAACAAAACAAAAAAATACAATTGGCGTGGTAATACAGGAGAAAATAAAACTTTAAAATGGCATTTTTTACGATCATCTTTCAGATTTTTTATTCTTCAATGTTGGCGGACCTACAGCTGAAACTTCTGAACTGGATTTTATGGATGGAGGCTCATTTTGTACATTATGGTGGGAAGTACATACTTTTCTTTTAAAACAAAAAAATGAATGTGATTTAAAATTTTAAAAATTGAAAAAGATATAAATAAATGGTGTTCGGTAGTAAAGTGTAATCTACAAATGTATATATTTGCACATAATCATGTTGAAAAATCATTTTTTTTTAACTTGGCGAAAAAGAAGATGAAAAAATAGATAAAACACATATATTAAGAAATGTTTCGAAGATAGTTTTCAGCCGTGGATCAAGGTTAAATCTTCAGGCGCAGTGTGAAAGATTTGTGTTTTTAAAATCATTCTAAAGTCTCGAACTTAAATTCCTCCAGAAAATAATATATTAATCCTAAAATGGGCTTAGAATTCCATGCGTTATATAAGATCTCATTTTAAATTTGTAGTGACCGTAATAACTAGTTTCAAACCATGGAATTGGGGTGTGAAATGCCAATTTTAACTGCTACTTTATGTTTATTTTCCGATCATAATTTTTATTGTCCCCTGTCATTTGACGGTCTATATAGCCAGAGCCATTTTTACCATACACAAAGCAATCGTATACTGGGAGTTGCAATGTAGAAAAGCATACAGCAATTTAAATAAGTTTTGAATAATTTTGACCCGATAGAATCGTATCAAAAATTAAACACATTGAATATTATGATAATTATGTTCAATTATAATGAAAGGCATTAGTTAAAATACACTATTCACAACTGAAATCGCAACACCATAAAGTTGTAGGCGTAGATTTATGTAAATCAGGCAATGAAAACAGCAAGGCGATATATGCAAATGTCACAGTGTCGTTTCGCATAGTGACTTAACACCTTGCCGAGCAGCATAAAAGCGTCAGGTAAAGGAGGAACGATATCACAGTCAAATTGTAGCGTCATCGGTTTCAGGTTGTAAGAATCATCACAGTATGCCATGAATACGTCGACGTACCGTTCAGTTATCGACAACGGACAGACAACAAATCATTGTTTTACATGAGGGTGGAATGAGCCGTCAAAGGATTTCTGAGCTATTGGGTCGTGATATGAGCACAGTCCAACGTTGTGTGTTACGGGTCATGAGAGATGACGAAACGACACGAAGATTAGGTAGTAGAGCTTCCTAGTGTACCACACCACTCGAGGATCGTATGTTTCTGAGAAGCGTTAAGCGGGAACAGTTTACCACAGCAACCATATTACAACGTCTTTTATCCCACACTACAGTTAACGTAGTTTCGACGCAAATAATTCGAAACCGTTTGCATAACGCAGGACTACGAGGTAGATAACCTTTTCGACAGCTACCTTTTCAACGTCTTTATCGGTTACGCCACCTCCATTGGTGTCAAATGAGACGCAATTGGTAGACTGAATGACGAAACATTCTGTTCAGGGCACGATTCTGTTTCAGCATGTCAGATGACCGTATTTACGATTGGCAGTGCTTTCAAAAACGCCACCATGAAGTTTTTTTTATCAGACGCCCCACAGCCCCCTAAGTGATATTATGTTTTGGGGTGATATAGCATTTCGTTATGAACACCTTTGTTCAACGTTTCTGGTAGTATCACGGTACAACGATACGTTTCTGACATTGTGAGACCTTTGGTACAGCCATATCTGTCAATCAGGCCTGGACTGCTTTTTCAGCAGGATAATTCCAGGCCACATAATTCACGGGCAACTAGAAATAGTCTACAAGGTTCTAATATCCTGTCTTGGCCAGCATATTCTCAGGATTTGTCGCCAAGTGAGCATATCTGGGACATCATGGGTCGCCGATTAAGAGAACTCCCAATATTAGCAAGCCATTTTCAGTTACAAAACCAATTGCATGTTGTGTGAAATGCCATCTCTCAGCACACCATTGACCATCTTATTGACGGGATACCTCTCCGTATTCAATCCTGCATAGCCGCTCGCTGTGGGCCTATTCCATATTGATCTAATGTCAATAAAGTTCCATGTTTTGATTTTCCAGGAACGATTTTTTGATCATTTGAACATCTTCATGTTACAATTATATTCTGTAACTTTCATAAGGATACATAAATTTCTTCATGGTGCTGCGATTTCAGCTGTGACCATTATATATCAACAAAATTTAATTGCAAAAAGACAGGCCTACGTGTATCAGTAGTATATTTGGTCACACCCATTTTTTCATCCAGAGTTTTTTTATAAAATAATGCTTGTTTTCAATAAATATAAAAGAAGGAAGTGTGTAAAAATTTAATTAGATGAATTATTAAATGATTCTTAAATAGTGAATCAGTATTTCAGCAAGAAAAAACTAAGCAGAGAAAATTTCAAAAATTGATATAACTTTTCGGAGCAGATTTCATATCGACCTTAATTCAGCCATATCAAGTCTATAATTTCAATTTAAGTTACATTTTATTTTATTTTATTTATATCCGATGGGTCATTGGCCTTTTTGTAAGGCAATTATCTGGACAGTCATTTATTAAGCCCTAAATAGACAAGAGTTATTGCCCCATCGATCATGATATTGCTAAGAGTATAAAATGAAATATTATGAGGACCAACATATTATATGTACCAAACATATTTTACTAATATATTTTTAATAAAAATGTTTTGGATTATGCAGAGGCGCTTGTGAAATCTTAGATGCCGTTCATGAACATTGCACCATATGGAGTGTGCAGTTAATGAAAATGAAAATCATACTCGAAATCAATGAGTATAAATTTTAGCAAAGTAATTAAGCATAAATTAACAATATGTTTCTAGTATGCATTTGTCGTTATGAATATATATTTTTAACTCAGAGTAACATTTTTTTGCTTTTTTAATTGTACATTATATTTTTAGCTTATTTGTATATTATATATTTTGTTTAATTTGTAAATCGTATTTTTTGCTATGTGGATAATTTCAACATTTTGCAGCTAATCTTTCGAAAAAGATGTTTCTCACACTTCAGTCAGAAGTAAACAAGATAAATGCGATAAGCACAAATACTCTTTTGCTTTGTTTTAATTTGCACCTAAATTATATTTTTTGCTATATGTAGAATTTCTCCAATTTCCATCTGGTATTTCAAAAAATATGTTTTTCACATTTCACTCAGAAGTATTACAATAAACAGAAACACCCAATCCTTGTTTCGTTTTGCATTCTCATCTTATAGCCCTATCTATAATGACCGAAGAACATTTCCAGAAATCAAAGACCTCACACATATTCTTTCCAATTAAACATATCTTTACGATTGCAAATTCGACAGGTTACGCCTTCTTCTACATCCTTCACACCTTCAATCAGTATTTATTTTTTGTTTAAAAGATTCATTCAGCGGCTATTCCTAGAACTTATGCAATATCCCGTGAAAGATGGCAGGACTTTTATCCAGGTTGCAGGAATTTGGAGTTCATGGCGTATATTTGTCCTGGAATTTTGCTAGGACTAATATACGCTATCAGTTTGAGAATTAGTAACAGAGCAAAATGACACGCCTCCATGCCCAGCTTTCTTTGCGAGAGAGAGTTGTGAGCTGGCAACAGTTCATTTTTTTAGTTCGTAAAAATGTTTCTTCCAAGTAGTTGGACACCAGTATCTGTAGAGAACCTCCCTCAAGGAGATAATGTTTTATGAATTTTAGCTCTCTAAAAATTATTAGGAGAGTTTGAGTCAATATATTTGCAGCTGTGAATGAATTTGTAATTACCTACACATTCAGACTCGGATGTGTTCAAATTTTAATTCCGTTGGTATAAAATGTTATGATGAGTTTATATTTTAAACTCAGTGCAAAATTATTTTCTTATACTTTAATTTGTACCTAAATCATATTTTTCGCTCTGTGGAGAAGTACTCTAATACGCAGTTGATCTTCGGGAAAAGATGCATCCCACATTTCAGTCAGAAGTATAACAAGATAAAAATAATAAACGCCCGATCCTTATTCCACTTTACATTACAATCTTATGGTCCTATAGCTATACGACACACAGCAATATTTCGAAATTCAAAGACCTCGCACATATTCTGTTCACGTTAGAATATCTTAAAACCCTTGCAAAACCATTTTCTATATCAGACTAGCAGTTTAGATTTTTTCTCTGTCTTTATGAATTTTAGTTTTCTGAAAAGTATTCAAACAGTTTGAGTAAATGTGTGCGTAAGTGTGAATGAGTGTGTATGTAACAGCCTAGGCTGCGTTCGAATTTTGATTCAGTTGTTGTGAGTGGAACTTGTGATAATTTTTTTAAATAAATAAATATAAAATCCGATTTGTAACTATTTTTGTGTTATCTTTAAGTAAGTTGTGTATACGTGTGCGTGTATTAATTGCATCTCCGATGAAACAGCGAGCTATATGGCTTTATGATCTACTGCGAAATGACGTTTAAAGACTTCAATGTTGTTTTTTGATGAAGATCTATCCCAGTGTAGGTGTCATGTATCATGGGCCTCGGTGGATATACAAAGCTCTCACTGACAGAAGATTATGTCAAGAAAATTTTACAGAATATGATTGATGTCCGTTTAAAAGAACATATAATAACATCTCTGATTTGAAATTGTGTAAGCTGAATAGAGTTGAAACCATTTACCATCATGATAAACGTAGGACGTAACAGTATTTTTAGTGTTAGACATAAAGTATACACATATGTTAAATAATTATCATTTTATACATTTCATCAAGATTATACAAGGAAATCTGTGAGTTAACTTTTTAATATATATTTCATATTTTGCCTCACTTTCTGCGTATCAATTTTCATTATCTATTATGAGGTTTTGAGTATGAAATATGAAAATATGATTATTATTATCTAGGATGAGGTTTACATTATGTTTTGCACAAAAAAGTAACAATTAAAGATAATATTCTATTATAATTTCATAAAAATCGAAAATAATTTTTATTCCTCCACAAGGAAAAAGTAAATTATTTCCATTATCAAATTTGAAAATGTATTTCTTATTTATGTATGTCTTTATTTTCGGGGGGGGGGGTATCATGATATGGGATTCTTGTTGTCACACACGAGAATCCCATATCCACATTTATGATTTGGAAAGAAATAAGGCCAAACAGTTTTTGGCATAATTTTCAAAGTTTTTATCATTATTCGACATGCCAAAATTTAATTACGATTTAAATGTAATTTCAAAATTTATCTATTCTTGTTGCCATAGCATATAAGCATTTTGATAAAGATATCTAGAGGCATAGTTATTACCAAGATTTTGGTAAAAGGACATTTCAAGATCAAATGGGGAAGTTTATCTGCTATGCCGATATGGAGACATATAGTGATAACACAGTATGACTACCTTATGGAATCTATATAAAAAAATGAAAATATGTCTGTCTGTCTGTCTGCTTGTTCCCTCATCACGGGAGAACGGATGAACCGAAATTGATGAAATCAATTTCGGTTTTTTCGTTTTTGTGGGTAGCTTGGAAATAGTCTCTCTTAAAATTTACTCATGTTTGGAGTTTCTACGACCAGTGGTTCTCGAAATATTAGTAAAAAACGAAATTTTGGTTTGTCTCATCATCACGGAGGACGACTGAACCGAATTTGATCAAATTTTGTGGATAGCCTTGAAAGAGACCCCCCATAAATTTAGCCCAAGTTTCGAGTACCTAAGATCAGGGAGTTGTCGAGATATTAATGAAAAACAAAACTTTTTCCTAGGACTTCTACTCTCTAACTCCGTGGTTTATCCAAACGAAAATCTTGAAAATCGTTTGAAAATGAATTAAAACTTAATCTCTAAGTTTGATGGGAGTTTTTTTACTCTAATTAGTCAGTTTCTGAAAACATGAATTTTTTGAAACATGATTTAAATGGGAAATCTATCTCCATGGTATATTTTCAGAAGCTTTTACTGAACAAATAAAAGTATTAAGCAATCAAAATGGTTATTTAATTTCGCAGTTTATGAGGAAGATTCTATCTTATATCATTTTGCCCAGAAACGCATTTAAATTAAATCTGACTGTTAATTTTAATTATTATTTTTTCGATTTGAATAATAAATAAATGAATATAAAATATATTTTGGAAAGGAACGATTTGATTTTTCTTATAGCATTTTTGACTATATAATATCAATTACGGTCTTCAGGTTTAAACGGTATTATTACTGATATTTTCGAGGATTATTGATTCAGGGATTATTGATATTTTCAAGTTATTATGCAATTATTTTATTATGACAAAAACTGTTTAAACTCATATATTGTACCCTGTACGAGTAATCTTCTACAAATGTACGGGTATATCTTCTAATCTACGACAATATAAGTAGTACAGGTATATTGGCATATGTTTTGATATATATTGGCATATATTGGAATCAATTACGACCTTCTGGTATAAAGTGTACGGGAATTATTGATATTTTCAATTTATTACGACATCTCTTTTATTTTGGCAAAAAATTTTGAGACTCATATTGTAATACATGTAATCTTCTACTAACACACTGGCATATTTTGTAATCTGCGACAGTATAAGTAGTATGGGGTTGCATATATTGATTCAATTCCTTTTTTTTGTAAATTTGCTTACAAAAGGGAACAGGATGTTTTATTCTTCAGATCTGCCCGTGAAGATAATTTTGCATAGTGAGAACAGATATTCTTAATCGTCTCTTTAGGAGCAATAAATTTAATATTTTAACAGAATTTGCACATGATTTCGAATTATAAGTTTATTTATATTATATACTCCGTACGAAGAACGGATATTCTGCTAGTCATATAATATATATTTTTGGTCAATGGTGGAGCTGTCAGCTTAATTACCCAGTGGCACCAAAATTGCCTGTGCTTCGACCCCCATAGAGTCTTAATAAGGACCTAATTTGGGTTATGAAACTTGGTTGGAGCAATAATGTGATATTTAGAAATGTATATAACATGGCCGCTAATAAAGTTAAAATCCACGCGAATAAACTGTTTGTAGCAAGCAAACGGAGACACTAAAGGATGAAAGTAAAACGGATACGTATAATAATGAGAATTCTAAAGTAAATACTAATCCCTAAGGATTTACTATGGATCAGATAAAAATCAAATTGATGTAAACACATTACTTGATGAAAACCAAAAGATGGCAACAAAACATATCATCACGATAATAATACTTAAATAGAGTAACACGAGAATAAAGGTCATCGGTACTATTTTAGACTGAGATAATAGAGATGCAGGTTTCAAATAAAATGGATATTTTAAAGTCAAATTTAAATAAATGTAAAATACTTATTGATGGCATAAAAGCTCTCCACAGAAGTTTGGTTGTTGACGTGATATGGATAAAATTATCTTCAAAATTGAATACTAAACGTAGTATACACACTTTCCTCTGATTATATATACCTTTTAGATTTGTTATAGAAAAAGTGTAGTAGAAAAGCGTAAAAATATATAAGTTATAGATTAAAAGTATCGAAACATTTCTTTAAGTAGCTTGCACCATCGCCATACAAAGCTTATTACATACGGAATATACAAAAAAATGGGACGTTTCACATCAATCAATTACAGATAACAGTGTTATTTTATTATTACTATTATATTTATATTAAACGTGTGGTAATGTTTACAATTAAAGACCCGCAATAATTTTATATAAATACACTCTTTATAAAGTTCTATTAGATTCTAATTCTAAAATTCTATATTTTTCTAAAATATATTTGGTTTGAGATTATGCTCTAATCATCAGTGTGTGCATAAAAAACAAGAAAGATCAATCATGCTTAAAGCATTGATTATGAAACACTTTCCAACTTCAATGCAATTTTATTTAAAAAAGTCGAAAATGCAATACATTCCTCGGTAATATTTTAAAACTTATCACGATACTACATTGATTTATTATATTTGAAAACTTAAACCTTCATTGAAAAAAATGAACTTCATTCAAAAGACGGCATTGAAATATAAATTGCGTGGTTTAAATATCTCTAAAATGCAATACATTCCACGGTAATATTTTTAAATCTATCATAATACTACGATAATTTATTATATTTGAAAACTTCATCGAAAACAACTGAAATTAATTCAAATGACGTCATAGAAAAAATAACACGCCTGGATCTCTCTATAAAAGCAGGATTTCATTCATAACTTTCTCCATTTCATTCATCACAATACTATAATCATTTATTTTATTTAAAAATTAAGACCATGGAGCTACAATTCATAAACTTTATGCTTAAAACTTCATCGAAAAAAATCGTCCTTCTGTTTATAAAAGCAATTAATATTTCATTCATATCAGCCATGCAGACTCCATGGACTGAATTATTTTGTGCTAAAGAAATACAGTAATTCTAATACAACTCATTCTACATATTTTGCTGTTTACATTTTACATAGGTGAAAAATAGGCTTAATTGTAGAAATAATCAAATTTGAATGAGAATTTAAACTCAAATATATTGTCATTGTGTTGTTTTAGTATGTAGATGCACAGAATTTAAGCAGAAATAAAGTAGTTTTAGGATGGATACAACACTCAATATGAATTAAAAAGAACTTTAAAAAATCACGATTTTGAAACAAGATGGATGCCATATATCATTTTGAAGTGGGTCATGTGATCGTTTCATATCATGGTCACGTGATCGTTTCATATAAGATGTGTAATTATTATTTTAATTTTTATTTAAAAAACTACTGAATATATTTAGCTGAATTTTTTTTTTATATATTTTATGGAACAATTTGACTATTACCTAAAATTTTCGAAGCAATTTGTGAATTTTAAATCCGCTTAAAAAATGATAGAAAAATTAGGTTCCATAGGGCTCAATGTATTTCATTTTTTCAACCCGGGTTCAATCCAAAACTAATTGTGTGATATTATTCATTTATATTCCCATAGGTCCTACAGACCGTCTGAACAACATACTAAAATTTCATTTTGATTAAGTCATTTTTACGGCAGTTATCGTGCTAACGGACAGACAGACAGACAGACAGACAGACAGACAGACAGAATGAACAAAGTCATAAACACTTTTCAACTTTGTTGTAAAGTGTTAAAAATTACTTTGCAAACGATAACGGGATATTATCATTTTTGTAACAAAGCTGACATCCTTCTTCTGACATAACCATATTTTTAATTAAACTTCCTATTAAAAAATTTTAATAGAAAGTTGAATTAAACTTCCTATTAAACTTCCTATTAAAATATCACCTATTTTAAATGTACATTTTTGTAAATTTATCCACAATATATAAAACGACGATTAAGATTTTGAATTAATCAATCAACTGTGCAATATAAAATAATACTCAAAATCAATAAATCAATTGGGATACTTAATGTTTTGTTTAAAGGAAATGGGCAACGTAAATATAATATGACTTTGCGCAGGGAAATTATTTTTCGTCCCCTATAACTACTTCCTAAAATCAAACATTTAAAAGCTCGAAAAGGCTCACCCTAGGGTTTAAAAACTCTCCAAGTACAATTGAAAGGGATAAAATATTTATAACGTCTATAAGTTCAAACATGAATAATAAACAATGATATATTTTTTACAGTATTGACAGAATGGAGGTGAAGTTTTAAAACTTTTACGAATAGTTTTATTGCTGTTTCTGAAAATTCTAAAACATATTTTTTTCTGATAATACAGTTTTTGTGCCAATGTAGAGGAAGAAAATACATTTTCGTGGAAAAATCAAATTGTACGGTGTATATGGCAACGTCCATAATATTTTTAAAGATAGAAAAATCAACACAGTTTTAAATAAATAAATATTCAATTATCTGAAAGAATATAGTCATTATACACATGGCAGCACTAATTTTCATAAATTCAAATTGTTATCTACCTTTAAAAGTTAGTTTCAAATCCAGATATTAGCAAGTGTAACAAGTACAATTACTTATATAGTACAATTTGTATGGTATACTTGTATAGCATGTAATAACAAGTATAGTTGTTCAACATGTATAATTACGTGTTGAACATTAAAATATCTACCATGAAACTAAGGTAGTTAATATGGGTTTTTAAATCAAACCATCCTGGAACCTTTAAAAATTGATATGCAGACGGACGCATTTAAATATTGTGGGACATGTTGAACGTCTTTATCTTTTAAGCTCAACGAAATTCTGTAATATATTTTTCACCAATCAAAATAAGCATGCATAATTTTATTAAAATCCATTAATTATTTTAAGCTGTTTCGTGGTCTCTGCGAAAAAATAAATGTTATAATATTTCGAATTCAATTAATTATAACTGCCAAATAGGGATTTTTAGTCATTGTAAATAGCTATAATAAAACATAGTAATAAAACATAGTAATAACAATAGTAAACATAGCTATAATAAATAAAATAACATTCTCTCATTTTGTACTAGTGATTCTTTGGAAGACATTAGAAGACAGCCCCATTGCAGATGACAGCATCCATGGATCGATTTTGAGTTTATTGCAAAGTTGTCAGCATGCGATAGGCATTATATGCACTGGCAACAACATTTTCAGCTATGTACAGCAATTTTGCGAATTAACTACTCCAGGGACTATTTTGTTGGTTTTTCAGCATACTACTGGTGTACTGACTATTTCAGCCCCTTCACGTAACTGGTATTAAATCATTACACAATTCAGCAGATAACGACTATTCCATGTGAACGACAGTATGCAAAGCGCGAAACCGGTCTGTAGTTATTGTTATCTGCAATGGGGGTTTCTTCCAAATGTTTGAAATACTTCGTACAGGCGGATTCTGTGATTTTGAACTAGTGACTGAATTGGAATTCTTATGATGTTGCCTTTTAAGTAAATAAAAACTTGCAAATATTGAAAACTGCAAATGGAAGCAATATAAAAAAAAATCCTATAAATAATGTCATTCGTTTTATATAACAATTTGCATATTAAATCCTGTATTTTGTAACATTGGTTATATTATTTCACTTTACGCAAGGAAAATAATATATTTAAACACGAAAGATTAATTATACATAAAATATTGATTATGAAACACTTTTCAAATGAAAAGAAATTGCATTTAAACATTTTTAAAATGCGATATATTCAGCGCTGATATATTTTAAATTATCACAGTGCTACAGTAATTTGTTATATTTGAAAACTTAAAACTTCATGGTAAGAAATGGACTATATTCCAATTATGTCATCAAAATACAAATCGTCTGGCTCTCTATGGAGATGCAAGAAATATTTCAATGATATATCACTTATATTCCGGGCTCCAAAGCTAAATAATTTTGAAATGAAAAAAACTCAGCAATTTTATATAACTTATCTTACAATCACTTGTTTGCATTCTGCTTCCATTACATATAGGCTTTGTTGCAGAAATAATAAAAGTTTGATAATCATTTAAACTGAAAAATATTGTAATTGCGTTGGCACAAAATATAGATGCACAGAAAATGCCCCAAAATAAAGCGGTTTTAGGATGGATGCAACACTAAACATAAATTTAAATGAAGTTTAAAAATCACGATTTTTACACTGAAAGAAATAGATGAATGCCAGATTTTATTTTGAAGTGGTCCACGTGATCTCTTCATATAATATGGGTGTAATTATTACTTTAATATTTATTTAAAAAACTACCAAACATACTTTGTTAATTTTTTTATATATTTTACGGACAGACAGACAGACAGGCAGAATGAACAAAGTCATAAACACTTTTCAACTATGATGGAATGTGTTAAAAAGTGAAGGTCTACTCTTAACCCCCCTCCCTCCTCGAAAATCAATTGATCTATGAAGTTTATCGATTGAAATCCCCAATCATAATGTCATTCAATTTAATGAATTTGTGAATTAGATATCGTACTCATGGATACAAAAATGGACAAGCCGATATTATTCAAAAAGTGGTTGATTCGTACTCAAAACTTATAAATCAATTGGAATCTGGGAGATTGAATTTGTACCTCATTACAATATAATTTTTTTTTTACATATGTTATGTTGTGGTACACAAAAAGAAAAGTATTTAGCTTTAAAGTTAGAATTAACATTATTTTACTACGACGTTGTTTTCGCCATAACCCTCCAATTATTTATCTTTTGCGGGAGTTCTGTAAAGGAATATTATTAGAAAAATATTAAATTGATTACTCCATTTAAACTCTAACAATAAAACATTTATTAACAACATAAACACTTATTAATTCATTACACAATTAATTATTTGTTTTGGCGGGGGAACATGTGAGACCACCTTAATTTCCTAATACATGTTTAGACCTAGATATATTTTTGAGGAACACATACCTGCAAGTCTGTCTTGGACTTTGTTAACAGCACGTATTTGATGTCGTCGTTATTACTAGCATTAACTCGTAGTGTAATGCATCCACTCGTAACTTCGTCGATCATATTGTACAGCTGACTCCAACCGTCGCACTTATCCCATTCTCATAGTATATCAAGTCATCTCTGTAGTATCTGCACAAGTCATAATGTCGCCCGAGTATTAGCACAAGTCTACCAAGTCATAATGTCGAAGTTATCTGTATAAGTGTGCTCCTAGTGTCCTTCTTTGGTCACAGGCTGTGACTCCTTTTTTCCTTCGGGATGTAACTCCCCCCCTTTTACTTTCATTTGCAGCATCGAGAGTGACGTAACAAACAGCTTTACCATCGGTTAACCTTTTATCCAATGTCGCTACTTAACATCCTCGTAAGGGTCCGCTCGACCTCCTCTGTCTTGACGCCCCTCAATTTATGGTTTGCTGTAAACCTCGGCGCCACTCAGACTGGAAGTATTGTTCGATGTTTTGGACGCAATAAATATGCACATAAAACTGTCTCACCAAAGTGTGAGATCTCTTTCTCTGGTCTCACAATATGTATTTAGGAAGAAGTAAAGATAGCATTCATTCTTCTCATAGAATAGGGATTACATTAGATCTTCGAAAAAAAACTTTTTGAGAGCTTATAAAAACACACTTGCCCTAAGTATTACCAAATTGTATCTGTTTTATACTATGTAAATCCATAGTGAGTTTAAAAGAACATCTATTACAGCTATTGTGTTTGATTTTCCCTTTGAAGACTTCCCCATAACCCCTGAATGATTTATTAAATCAAGCAAACAATACGGAGAAAATGCAATTGCGTGTTACTGGAATAGAAAAAAAAACTGTTTCTCAACTTTATACCTAAAATTATGTATAATGTTTTAAAATAATCTTCATAAATATTTCAGCGGATTCTTAATAATAATAATAGTTATTACAAAGTAATAATTAATCAATGTGATACTTCTTTAAATTTACCTATGCTGAAATACATTATCTAAATGCAATCTCAATGCGTAGCCTAAACACTATTAATCGCATCCAAATGTAAATATTATCTAAACGCAATAGAATGCAGAAATCTTATTTATTTAAAAAGTTCTAAATATAATAATCTTAATATTTCAACGTTTTAAAAAATTCTCTGTGATTGAATATATGTATTTAATTGGTCGGAAAAATGCCTCCATTTATCTCAACTAGCTGATACGTATATAAAAATGTAAACATAGGTCTCATTTTGAATGTTTCATACATGTTGCATTTGTGTTATCCTCTTCATCTTGGGTAAAATATAAATATTTAAAATGTTAATTTATTACGAAAGTCTGATTTCCATCTTTTAAAACATTTCTCTTATCAAAATGATGTTTCCTTTACGCACAAAGAAGAAGCTTATTTAGACTCTAATCTGCTTCTTTATGAGTAAATTGAACATGTGCTTTAATACTTTTACAATACTGAAATTGATTGGGAATTGATTTAAATAATCTCTAAATTCTAAAGATTTGAAAGAAAACTAGCTTTCTTTAGATTTCATTCTTCACAGCATAGGGGGGGGGGGAGTATAATTGGGCACTTACGCTGTGAATTTCTGGAAAATAAATCAGTGAAAGTTAAGTGGCGCCTCGCTTAATTTAAGCGTCGATGACGTTACATCTTCATGCATCATCTTCTCAAGAAGAAGTTTACCTCTCAATAGAATTTAATTTATGTCATTCAATGTGAGCCTTAAGAAGAATGCCGGACATGCCTCGTTCATCAACGACGAGTATCTACGGTACTTTTCATTGAAGAGCCAAGCTTATTTACCGGCATAGAATCTTAATGGTTTTGTTTTTAAGGAGCAATTGCCATTTATCAAACTATGTTGAGCACAAATGGGTAATTTGCGACAGTAAAATGTTGAAAGTTTGTAAAGTGTTAGCGATTTGATTAAAAATTGGCTATTTAAAACGATGTACGGCTTTCTGATAATATATTTATTGCACGGGTGTACACACAGGAAACAACCTGACGAGGGTAGCACATGCCGTCTCTTACAGACTCAAATTCATCTTTTCCTTCTTCATAATTCATTAATTTGAGTTTAATTTCAGAGAAGCAAACGTATACACAGTTAAAAATTCCATTCAATTTAACGTTTTAATACATTTTTTTCATTTGGAAACTTCACTAATTTCACAACGCTACTAGGTTCTGAAAATATAAAAAAAATATATCTCGAGAACGATTCGCCATAGAGAATTGGAGTCCGTCTTATTCGTTTCGTAAATTTTATCGTCACTGATTAAACAACCATCTAATTACTTGAAGAATTGTTGATCTTTTATTTAAGATTTTGACGGTTTTAACAGGCCATTTACCAAAAAACTTGTTTTTTTCTAATTGTACTAAAATCTAATAAGCAGCAAGGTAACCCAAAAGTGACCCACCTGCCACTTTTTGTGAAATTTTGCCACATACTTTTGAGATACAATTCATATATACTGCACGATCAGGAGACATGTATGCAGTGTTAATGTGCAAAAATTTACGGTATCTACCAAACAAGACAAAAGCACAGACTCGTAGGCATCAGTTTACGACTCTAACGGCCCTGGAAGTCCTGAAAACAATAAATAAAGGCATTTAAATACAAGTGTGTTTTAGTCAGAAAGTCAGAAAGTGTGTTTGAGTCAAAAATTAATTAGAGTGTGGCTCAATTCGACTTTCTTATAACAGAAATCATTTTCTTCAAATTTTACGAAAAACAGAAATTAAAAATCGATATCAAGGATCCAAGTGATTACAACTATAGCGCGTTACCCTTGACTTTAAAGAGTTTGAAAAAATCGTGACAATGTCGAATTTTATCCTATGTTGCTTTGGTAAAAAAAAGTGTAAGATTTCAAATAAATGTCAAAGTTCTAGCTCGAATTCAAAAAAATTATATCTGGTTCTAGATTTTTTTATAAAAAATCCGGATGTAAAATTTCCTGAAAATCCATTGACATTTGTGGGGGTTATCGTGTACGCAAGAAATCGACCACAGACATCACACAGACAGAGGGACATCACTTCAAATACAGTGAAAATGTGTTCAGGAGTTCTTAATACATATATTGGCATCAAAATATCGAATTCAAAAATCCTCGTGAAAACAATACAGTATTTTTACCACATTGCATAGTATGACAAATTAAAAATGAATTAATCTGCTTCTGAATTTTTTGGAATTTCTAAGTAGGTCTGCAAATGTTGCGATTTTCTATTCGCATGCTTTTTCCGTTTTACCCAGAATGAAATTATCCTTGATTTACTTTCCCTGCAACATATGGTAATGTATAGTGAAAGTATTGGAATCGCGCCGAAAATCGCAAATCGAGTTTTCGACGGATCTACGCGTTTCGAGACCTCTGAAATACGAAACAACGATTTTTAGCGTGACGTCTGTGTGTGTGTCTATGTGTCTGTCTATCTGCCTGTGTGTTCATCTGTCTGTCTGCCTGTGTGTTTGTCTGTCTGTCTGTATGTCTGTGCAGATTTTGTATCCACTCTAACTCAAAAACTAATGGACCGAATTTCATAAAGTTTTGTAGGTAAGTCACTTATAGACGAATCTGGAGCGTGCTGATTTGTTTTGGGTACGATTCGGGATAAAAGAACCCGCCTTTTTTTCCGAAATGACACTCAAAAGCTTGTATCCACTCTAGCTGAAAAACTAATGGACCGAATATCACAAAATTCGGTAAATATGTCACTTGTGGGACACCCTGGTGCTGATTAGATTTTGGTATGCTTCGGAAAAAATAACCTGCCTTTTTTTTTGCAAAATGGCCCACAAAAATCGCCAAAATCTAAAAAAAAGACTTTGTATGCTCAAATATATCCGTTAAATATTTTTAGCACGTAATTTTTAACGAAGAAAAGAATAAGACCAACTCCATTACACTAGGACTAGCCGTTCTCGAGATATTTTAGTTTTTCGTATTTTCTCTACACTACCTTTGAAAATAAGTCCAGTTATTAAATGAGAACGAAAATTGAATTAAAAGTCAATTAAATTTAATTAAAATAAAGTAAACGTGAATATAAGACTTCAGGGAAAGTCATGTGCTGCCCACATTAGATTTTTAACACTTTACAACAGAGTTGAAAAGTGTTTATGACTTTGTTCATTCTGTCTGTCTGTCTGTCCGTTAGCACGATAACTGCCGTAAAAATAACTTAATCAAAATGAAATTTTAGTATGTTTTTCAGACGGTCTGTAGGACCTATGGGAATATAAATAAATAATATCAATCAATCAGTTTTGGATTGAACCGGGGTTGAAAAAATGAAATACAGTGAACCCAATGGGACCAAATTTTTCAAACATTTTGCAAGCGGATTTAAATTTCACAAATTGCTTCGAAAATTTTAGATAATATTCAAATTGTTCCATAAAATATATAAAAAAAAATTCAGCGAAATATATTCAGTAGTTTTTTAAATAAAAATTAAAATAATAATTACACCTCTTACATGAAGCGATCACGTGACCATGATATGAAACGATCACATGACCAACTTCAAAATATAATACGGCATCCATCTTGTCTCAAAATCGTCATTTTAAAAGTTCTTTTTAATTCATATTGAGTGTTGTATTCGTCGAAAAACCTCTTTATTTTCGCTTAAATTCTGTGCATCTACATACTGAAACAACGCAATGACAATATATTTGATTTTAAATGAGCATCCAACTTCGATTATTTCTCTAACGAAGCCTATTTTTCACTTATGTGAAATGTAAACAGCAAAATATGTAGGATGAGTTGTATAGGAATTGCTGTATTTTTTTAATGCAAAAGAATTTAGCTCATGGAGTCTGCATAGCTGATATGAAAGAAATATTCATTGACTTTACCGAGAGAAGGACGATTTTTTGCGATGAAGTTTTAAGAATAGAGTTAAATTACTTATAGCTCCATGGTCTTAGTTTTTAAATAAAATAAATTATTATAGTATTGTGATGAATGACATGAATGGGAATATTATTTATGAATGAAATGCTGCTTTTTTAGAGAGAGCCAGTCGTGTTATTTTTTTCTATGACGTCATTTGAATGAATTTCAGTTGTTTTCGATGAAGTTTTTAAATATAATAAATTATCGTGGTATTATGATAATTCTAAAATTGTTACCGAGTAATATATCACATTTTAGAGATGTTTAATCCAGGCAATTTATATTTCAATGCCGTCATTTGAATGAAGTTCATTTTTTTCAATGAAGGTTTAAGTTTTCAAATATAATAAATCAATGTAGTATTGTGATAAGTTTTAAAATATTACCGAGGAATGTATTGCATTTTCGACTTTTTTAAATAAAATTGCATTGAAGTTGGAAAGTGTTTCATAATCAATGCTTTAAGCATGATTGATCTTTCTTGTTTTATTCTATATTATTTACGTAGCGAGACCTTACAAATTACTCGATTAAAGACGGATAATTCCTTTGAGTTTAAAATAAATTGTATATAATTCTATTTTTAGCACTTTCCAGCATAGTTGAAATGTGTTTATAACATTGGTCATTCTGTCTGTCTGTCTGTCCTTTAGTACGATAACTGCCGTAATAATGACTTAATCAAATTGAACTTCAGTATTATGCTGTTCAGACGGTCTGTGAATCATATTGGAATGTAAAGGAATAATATCACCCAATTAGATTTGGATCGAACCCGGGTTGCAAAAATGACATACATTTAAACCTATGGGGCCTAATTATTCGAACAATTTTTAAGAGAAGTTAAAATTCACAAATTGCCGTGAAAATTTAGGAAAACATTCAAAGTATCCCATAAAATATATAAAAAAAACGAGCAAAATATGTTCGGTAGTTTTTTAGAATAAAAATTAAAATAATAATTACACCCATGTTATATAAAACAATCGGGTGACCCACTTCAAAATAAAATATGGCATCCATCATTCTTCCCAGTGTCAAAATCGTGATGTTTAAAGTTCTTTTAAATTTAGATTTAGAATTACATCCGACCTAAAACCGCTTTATTTTTGCGTATTTTCTGTGCATATATTGCGTATTTTCTCTGTGTGTTGCGCCAACGCAATTATAATATTTTTCAAATTAAATGATCATCAAACTTTGATTATTTCTACAAGGAAGCCTAATTTTAACGTATGCAGCATGTAAATCAATCGAGCTGTAAGATGAGTTGTATAAGAATTGCTGATTTTTTTTAACTCTTAATTATTTAGATCTGGAATCTCAAATATAGGTGATACAAATGAAATATTCATAGATTAAGAATATTCATCGATTACAAATTCGATTCAATATTCATAGATTAGAAATATTCATCAATGCATAGAGAAGCAGACGATTTTATAGCATTGCCTTTTTCGGTGAAGTTCATCATGGAGTTAGAAAGTACTTTTACCTCCATGGTTTTAAGTTATTAAGTAAGATAAATCACTGTAGTACTGTGGTAATTTAAAAAAATATCACCGCTGAATGTATCGCATTTTAGAGACGTTTAACTAAAATTGCATTGCAGTTGGAAAGTGTTTCATAATGAATGCTTTATACATGATTGATCTTTCTTGTTTACATCATATTTATAATATACTTTATTATCCATAGGCTTTTACTCTCTAACATTGTCACGTCCACATCACACAAACCCGTGCATGCACAAACACACATACTGTACACATTTGGCACTATTTCAAAATTTCTTCAAAATGTGTTCAAGAGGATTCAATGCGTGCATTTTTAATAAAAATATCGAACTCAAATTTTTAGAAATGCAAGAATTTATAAGAGAGAATGGAAAATCAAATATTTACTTTTCATTGTGAATCAGAAAGTGTAAATCCTTGAAATGCAGTTTCTTTTGTGATGCATGTGATATAGGTAACTTGAATATAATAACAGCGAAATGATCAAAATTGATAGGAAAATATGTGCTGAAGATCCAGGCGACTCATCCTAAGGTATGAGCAGCTGATTGAGTGACCGGAGGAAAATATGTGCTGTAAAACCTCATGACTTATCATATATTTTCCAAGTGGTAAAAAAAAAAACTTACAGTAAACTTTCTATTCCAAACACAAACATTTCAAATTTATTTAAAATAAATTTCTATACTAATAACCGCATATATATATACCTGCAATTCCATATCAAATAAGGATATAACCAATATAGCAGGAATGTTTCTAACTTACTAGTAAATACATATATAAAAGTTAGGTAATAGTAACTCAATTAATTAAAACTTCGATGATCTAGAATAGTGTCAATGCATTTACCCTTTCAAAAGGAGGATTTACTCCACGATGGAAAATAATTTATTTCGCTCATCATGAGCCACTTCGAGAATGCCGGAAAAGTTTCATTCATCAAAGATAAGGATCTAAAAATTCATATTAAAAGACCAAAGACGCATTAGTATATGCAAAGGTGGATTTTTTTTTTTTTTTTCATGAAGCAACTTCCTGTATTGGGATGAGTGGAACATATTGATAAATTGTAATCATAAGACTTATAATGCTTAAAACCTGCTATAGAGAATATAAATCTTTAATAAAATATACATCTAAACTAGCTACATCACCGGAGCTTAGCGCGTATAAAATAACCCATGAACAGTGAAATACGCTATAGCTAATATGAAGAAGCTTAAATCAATATAGCAATCGCTGTAGAATAATATGAATTATATACGTTTTCACCCTATGTAATGAATAAAAAAAATATGTACACAATTTAAGAATTATTTTTATGATGATGAGTTTGTCGGCGATGATTTTTGTTAATCTGATAAATCAATCTAAAAAGACTTACTATAATGAATAGTTAATACGAGATTGTAACCCTCGTGGAATCAAAATCACGGGTTGGTTAGGGCCTGGATTTGCAACCCTACTTCAATACTTCAATTTGTATTTGTTGTCCGCGGTGGGGTGGTATGTGTAAAATTAGAAAATGACCTTTCAAAACAGCATAGAATTACAATCAGGAACATTATCTTCATTATTGATTCCGATTTTGGTTCAGGATGCAGTAAAGTGGCTTCCTGAACGTAGGTTAGTATTCAAGCATGCTGCATCATTTTGAGCTGGCATTATTGAATTTCCGGTTGAGGAACTCGTAATGCTATCGTACTAAGTGATGCAGCAACTCCCCAATTTCTGTTCGAATGTCATGTGAAATCTCTCTCCTCATCAAATAAACGTCGGTTGTTGAAGCATCTATGATGCAATTTTGAGTTCAGACCATACTGTGCTATCATTCGTCCATCTTAGCTCTGCATACGCACAAATATTTGTGTGAGATGCCCGAATAAATGCCATTGGACAGCTCACGAAACCCTGTTCGAGTTCTGTGGTCGAATGCCATGTAAAAACTCTCTCCTCATAAAATAAACTTCGGTTGTTGAAGCCTCTATGATGCAATTTTGAGTTCAGCCCATACTGTGCTATCATTCGTCCATTTTAGCTCTGCATACGCACAAATATTTGTGTGAGATGCCCGAATAAATGCCATTGGTCAGCTCACGAAACCCTGTTCAAGTTTTGTAGTCGAATGCCATGTAAAAACTCTCTCCTCATAAAATAAACTTCGGTTGTTGAAGCCTCTATGATGCAATTTTGAGTTCAGCCCATACTGTGCTATCATTCGTCCATCTTAGCTCTGCAAACGCACAAATATTTGTGTGAGATGCCCGAATAAATGCCATTGGTCAGCTCACGAAACCCATCGAGTTCTGTGGTCTAATGCCATGTAAAATCTCTCTCCTCATAAAATAAACTTTGGTTGTTGAAGCCTCCATGATGCAATTTTGAGCTCAGCCCATACTGTGCTATCATTCGCCCATCTTAGCTCTGCATACGCACAAATATTTGTGTGAATTGCCCGAATAAATGCCTATGGACAGCTCACGAAACCCTGTTCGAGTTCTGTGGTCGAATGCCATGTAAAAACTCTTTCCTCATCAAATAAACTTCGGTTGTTGAAGCCTTTGTGATGCAATTTTGCATTCAACCAGCACTATGTAATCATTCGTCTACCTTAGCTCTGCATCCTTTCAAATATTTGTGTGAAATGCCCAAACAAATGCCATGGGACAGCTCACGCAGCACTGTTCGAGTTCTGTGGTCATTGTGTATTTGGGACCATCCACTTGATATCTGTTTTAGTTTATAATAAATTCAATCAGTTGTCAACATAAAATTGATTTTTGCCATTTACTTCATCAATATACGAATCAACTGTTGCCCTCAAGCTTCACATGATCCAAAAATCAAGAATGAACAATAAATACATTTTAACAGAGTGTTAACTTTATAAAATTCATTTTACGAATGAAATTGTGTTCGAAAAAATACGTAGATTCTAAAAAAATGTTTTCTTAAGTAGTGTTACATTTGATACATAAACCCTTCTTTACAAACAAGACATTTAACAGCTTTAAAAGATATGTAGCTACTTTTCAAACTACCTGGAATGTCTGATCTATCTGATGGTATAAGGTGACTCTTTAGGGAGAGGGCGGAATAATGCAGACATCACCTCCAAAATATTCGATTCGAGTTCAGGAATACTTGAAACGTACTTTTTCGCCCAAAACTCGAATTCTAATTTTGGACTCCGCCACAGTATTTTCACTGCACTTTATTCTATGCAGAGAAAGTAAAGTTGAACACACCACTGGAGAAATTTCCAATGTGACGTAGCAGATAATAAATATGTTGTAGTTTATCCCTAAGCGCTTAATTAAAACTTCGAGGACCGAAAACTTTTTCGATGCATTTATCCTCTCAAAAGGAAAATTATCCTTCAATGGCACGGAAATTATGTCACTCACTTTGGATCGCTTCGGCAATTCTGAAGCGTCTCGTTTATCAAAGATAAAAATTTTAAAAATTCAGGATGCTATCAGCTAAATGGCAACTGCTCTTTGGCAATCAAAACCCCAAGGGCCACTTTTGCTGAAACAAATACCATTCATTCATGAGCCTGCTAAGTACACGAATGGATAGAAATTTTCGAGTGTAAATGTTTTAAACTATGTAAACTTTTAGTCAACCATAAATAAGAGATCTGTGCAGTAAGAACGGAAAAAGGAACGTCATCCACAGAACATCTCATTTAAAGACAGTTTGGTATGTGGAGTAAATCAAAATAGTATTATTATTACTGTTGTGGCATGAAATGAGTACACTGGTTAAGTCGTATAAAATTCATTTTCTGTAAACGGAAGTTTTACACGTCCCAGGTGTTTTGATAAAAGTTCACATGACATAAGACTGATTTTGGACACTGATCAGTTTCACAATATTGTAGTTCATAATAATCACCCATTAACTAAAAACAACAATTTATATTTTTATATTTAAAAATTTAGCTTTGTTATTAAATGTCCTTCCCCTGTGTGCCTCAACAGAGAAATAATGAAATCACAACCTTATTTACAAGCCTTCACTTTCGAGTTTTCTTTTAATTTGATGTTTTATATTAAATTAAATAATTTAAAATGCAGACAGTAAAAAATCCACTTTGCGTTACAGCAATATTTTAAATTAATGTTTTACAACTGCCCCCTAGCTGTTTTGTCATTCACCTCTCTTTGAATTTTAACATATCTTTCTGTACATATATGGCAACACAATATAATTCAAGTATTATTATTCTTTACTAAAGTTTATATTCGCCTTTTCAAGAGTTCGACTATGTATAGGGAAATATTATAACACTGAAGAATTTTGGATAACTATTTTTATTCCTAGTCATTCACCTGTCTTTAATTATTTTCTGAATACAAAAGCAAATACATTTTTTTAACATATATGTATGACTAGTTAATGTAGCAAACTGGATATCAAGTTAGGCTTAAATGCAAAAAATAATCATAAACTCAGAAAGTAAAATCACATGATTTGTCATTCTCCTGTCGTCATTTACCTGTCTTCTTGGTAGACAAGGGAATGACAATAGAACAGGTGAATTACATTTAAACATGATTTTCTTTTTAAAAAAAATAAGAAGGTAGTTCTAAATATAAGATTGCAATTAAAGCAAAACATTTTTTTTATTTTTCTAATGATATGCATACATACTAACAAAGCAGTTGCCTGTATTAAGTGCCATTATGTCATTTACTTGTCTTCAAAATAAAAATTTGTATTTTCTGTTTAATTTCCCCAAAATGATTGTTCCTACTGTTTGGTTTCTAGTTTAAACCACCCATGTGCAGAATATAATGCAGAAAACAGACTGAAAAATACAAAAAAAAATATTGTAACAAGAAAGACTAAAAAAGCGGTTTAGAGAAAATGATCCATAGCACACCATTGTGTGTTGTCTGGTATTAACTAAAAGTAAAATTGATGAACATTCATCCGATACACCCAATGCAATATTTAACTTTGCACAATGAAGATACATGTTTTTACTGAATTTTTTTTTTATTATAATTATTATTTATGTTTAAATATGCTTATGATTAAACCAACAATTAAAATTCAACATTGTACAGATCAATATTGTTAATTAACAAAGTATCCTGCTGGACGGCGGTTCGTGTGATACAGGTTCTTTTTAAGTGACTTAGAGTCAGATTTAGTATGTCGCCTCATATATATTAACAAATAGGTTTACCTTAGCTTTTTTACGCACATCATTTGACATTTATTCCTAAGCATCTACGTCCCTTTTGGAGTCTGTAGTTTAACTTTTAAACAACTTTCACACTCACAAACTTATCATCAACTTCATATTGAATAATCAACTTTTCACAATCATGTATCCATGACGTAAATGGAAGAAATCAATCTTCTCATCCTTCCCTCTTTTGCAAGGGTTATCTGCAAGCTCCGCCCTCGATGTCCATTAGATGGCAGGCATCTGTCTGACTATTGACTCACTGGCACCTGTGAGGGGCCTGTCTAGCTTCCGTTGGAGAATTCATAACCATCCGAGTCGTCTGATTCCACGAACCTCACTTGCGGTGATGTCATCAATTATTGCCGTGATTATAAATTAATGTCCGCCCATATTATAAAGTTTGGCGCCTTCTTGCCGCCTTGCTATTTATTAACAAAACCTGTAAATACATTTTAAGAACACGGTATGACACATGGGGATAACAAATTTTTATAATTATTATCTGACGGATTGTGTTTTACTAGGCACTCCTGAAGCCCCCTCCCAGTTCCCAAGAAAACTGAATCTTTACAGGTATAGTATCAACTCCGGAGAAGAAATTAACGGAGACGAATTTTCGATTTTCTCACTTGGGGCCTACAAGTCTTACCAGCGTCTAGAAGCCTTCCAAATCGCTAAAATATTGAATATTTGCACACTTATAATAACGATCAAGGGACAAAACTAACCTAGCAGAATTTCCTCCCCCTCCCCCCTGAATTAAAGGCGGATAAATGCGGGTTTTAGAAAAGTCTTTAAATTAGAAAGCTGAATAATGAACAAAGTTCACACATATTGTACAGTGCCTAGAAGTAATGGTGTGCCGACCGCAAATACCTATGACTGCTGGGAGCTGTTCCCTAAAGCCCCCGCCAGACGGTGCTAGTCTCGAAGATGAGATCAAAAGGGCAAGCGTTAATATTGAAACTAATGGGAATTTAATACAAATGAAATGACAATTATCTTCGGAAATAACTAAAGAAGTTTGGCATTATTATTGCAAGTGGTATGTATACACAAATAGTCTTTTGATTTTCAGAGAAAATGAGCTAAGGATATATATGTGTTTTTAAAATGTCATTTAACTTGATCTGGTGTTCGTTCAAACATCTGAGGTCTAAAATAATCAGGTTCATTCATCACAGTAACGTGAAATTCGGTATGACGATTTCTCTTGTGGTACATTTCAGTTTTTTTGATTTTGAAGCTTATCGGACTAGCCCCGATTTTTGCCTGCCATAGGACTGTACCCGATTTTAGAGAATAATTCGAAAATCAGAGTAAGTAGGAAATCTAAATTTAATATATCCTATTCTTTTTGGGTATATTTTAATTATTTCGACTGTGAACCGTATCGGACTAGCCTGTCTTTGGCCTCTTTATAAATTCATCGGTATTTGCGGAATAATTCGAGAACAGGTGTATCTAAAAATTCCAAGTTCAGCATATTCTTGTCATTTGCGGTATGTATATATTTTAACACTTTGGATTTAAAACCTTATCAAGCTAGCCCGTCCGGAGCCTAACAAAAGGAATGCACTCGTTTATTTTAGAATAACTTAAAAATCGTAGCATTTAGAATATCTAAATCTAATATATCATTGTCATTTGGGGTATATTATATTTCATCGCATATCGGACCTTATCGGGCTCGCCCGTCTCAGGCCCTCCATAGAAATTTACTCGTATTTGAAGAATAATTCGAAAATCGGAGCAGATTAAAAATGCAAATTTAGTAAATAATTTCCTTTTAGATACATTTTAATTTAGGTTTTGAGCCTCATCGGGCTAGCCCGTCTTGGGTCCTCTTAAGAATGCATTCGTTTTTTAAGAGTAACTCGAGAACTGAAGTAGCTAAAAATTCCAAGTAGCATGTCGTTGGCTTTAGTGGTAAATATCAGTTTCTTCGATTTTGAATCTTATCGGACTAGCCCTTCCTGGGCCCGCCATACGAGTACACTACGTACAAAACGAGTACACTACGTACTTGCTTTTAGAGAATAACTCGAAAAGTAGTAAATCTAAATTCAATATATGCTTTTCTTAAGAGCTATATTTCATTTCTTTCGATTTTGAACTGTATCAGGCGAACTCTTCTTGGCCTTGCCAATCAATTAACAAATGTGTCAAAGCGTTTCGGATTATATATTTGCATGTAAATGTAATATTGCATAACGAGAGCAGATACACTTATAATTTTTGTTTTATTTTAATACATAATTAAATGATATTGAATATTTTAATAGGATTTACGGATTTTATAAATGTAAACATTTGTTAGTCTTTATTTTGTAGTACGAACAATTTTGAGTATATCTGCCATTGTACTGTATAATTACCGAGACTGACCTCTGATTTCGAATTTTGATGTAAAAATTATTTCGTTAAAAATAAATCATGAAACTCCATTATTTTTTTATTCCTTCTCAACAGAAAGAAGGGAAATCCTATTAGTCCCAGACATCGATCGATTTCCAGATTAGTTGTGTTCGAAGGATTAAGTTCTGTAGGAATCAGTTGTTTGAATGGGAGTTCCATGATTCTTTAGATGCATTCAATCATTATGCTGGCTGTGTATAAATTCAAAAGAATGTTGGAATTTCTGTTTTCAGAAATATTTTTCCTGAATTTATTATTGCGTACTATATTTCCTTTACTTGGCATTGTTTTTGACATTTTTGAATAATTTATTGAATTTGTAATGACAGTTGTTTGTCTGTCTGTTTCAACTTCTTTGATGACATTTTTAACATACATTCATATGTCCTAAATATGTGAAATTTGGTACAACATAGCCTAGTCCAGTAGAACATTCAATTCTAATATATTTTGGATAGTTCTTGAAAAGTAGAATCAGCATTTTATTGTGAAATGATCCGCAAAATGTTTCAATTAGTAGTCCTTTAGTTTCAATTGCAAAAATGCTTTAAATAAGGTAGGAAGTTATGAAATACCAATATAAATGCCGTACCATATTTATGTAACAAGTTAAAAAGTTAACTTTTTTTAATACAGTAACTCTATCGAAAAATGTCAAATTACGAAATCTTTGCCAATTCAGTAGGCATCATTTAGCCAAACCGAATGAAACATCGGTTCTTAAATATTCAAATTTTTGACGAAAGATTTAGATTAAACTTCATGCCTTACACCACTTTTTCGTGACTTTTTGATGCTCTTTTAATCATCAAAATTCATGCATCCAGAGGCCGCTCACAAATTGAATTTATGAACAGAAATCTTTTAGTGGGATTTTAAAACATTTTCGCTATGGTTTATTTATGAAACTATTAAATACAGGCAGACGATACAGCTTAAAAGTCATTTCAACATTAAAACTAGGTAATTGAAACAGATTAATGTGATTTTGTCGTCTTGTCAGATATTTTCCAAACAAAATCTCTGAAAAAAAAGGCATGCCTTTCAATTTCTTAAATAAACTAGGATCATTTAATACCACTATTTTCAATACAATCAATAAGTTTCTAACACAATTTTTGTCACTGCACTTTTCCCACCAGAATGGGAGACTTTATAAACGATTCCGTAAGAACTCTTACATGCGGTGCAGCAGGTAACGGCTTTGAGTAGACTCGTTGGGAGGATCCGGCAGACCAAGGAACATGTTGTTCAGTACTTACTGCCCTGACACTCGTATATGAATAGGACGAGAAATAGGCTAATATATCTATTTTATCCTTTCCCATTAATACTCTTTGTCTTCCTGGGCCATATCGACGATGAAACGAACATGTTGATTTCAATCAACATACCAACCGCAGAAGAAATCTCTAGAATGATGGAAACGACGATTCGAAAATAGACGATACGGAATCTTTAATGAATAGGTGATAGTATCCCCTTACTGTATCACTAGATCGGTTGCATTTGCCGTAAATCAAAATCATCTCATAGAGTTTGGCATTACTGAAAATCGTCATCATTCAAATTATAGGTAGCAGAGTTAGTTACTTGAATGCTTAAATGCAAACCGTTAATCGACTTATTAATGACATAATAGCTTTACTGAAAGATCTGCAAAAAATACATTTGAAGCAATGGTGAAAGTTTTGGTAACTGTTTGCAACTGGATTTTATTTGTGAATGCCCCTTATTTCTCAATAAAAAATTTAATTAATGCCAAATTGGATCATATTACAGCCAATATCTTCCCAGTTAGACTAAATCCCATATGAGTAACATTTTTGTAATTTGACTTTTTCTGACTGAGGGGCTGTATAAAATGTTAATTTTCTAAACTTTCTAACATATGTTACACCATTTAAATTACTATTTCGTAACTTCTTACCTTATTTAAAGTATTTTTGCAATTGGAACAATGGTTCTACAACCAACGATTCAAAATAATTTCACTGTTCACTTTTTGTGGGACACCCTGTGTATTTTTAAATAATATTGTATTTACTAATAATATCATCAAAGGTTCAGAATATAACACTCCCGATACATGGATCTCCCTGTAACGAACAAAAAAAATTGTGGTAAAAAATTACAATAAATGGCAAATTGCAATAAGTAGTATATAATGATACATACTCAAGCATACTAGGTAGGATTCAAAAGTTCCCGGACTGAGTCCATAACTTAAAAAATATTTGCAGTAGAGCGACTACGATAACGTTTCTGTGTTAATACTCCCCCGCTTCTAAAAGTGGTTTGACCCAAATCATGTGGTCGGTGGCTCGCCACGGCGTCGTATTTTGTAGCCGGGTGTACATAGTAACCGGCGATTGAAAGAAATGGCGTTTGTTGAGCAGAGAATTAATATCAAATTCTGTGTTCGCTTGGGAAAGAGGGCTACGGAGGTTTACGAAATGTTGAAGCATGTGTACCCAAGCTTTTGAGCGGCGTCGACGTTTCAGAGAAGGCAGAGAAAGTGCCGAAGACGACAAACGCGTTGGTCGCCTGCAGAATTTACTCACAGCTGAAAACGGGTTTCTGCGATGGTACGTGGGAACAGTCAGCAAACAATAGCGGATATAGCAGAATCAGTTGGGATATCCGAGGCCACATGTTAGCAGATACTGACTAAGGATCTTAACATGCATAGGATGCGTCAACAGATCGTTCCCCGCATGTTAACCGAAGACCAAAAGGGGTCAGATCATGTGTGCTTTTGCATGACAACGCTCCTGCACACCGATCCCTCCTAGTCGCTGACTTTCTTGCTAAAACGCAAACAACTGTTTTGCCATATCCTCCTTACTCCCTCTGATATCGCCCCCTGCGGCTTCAGCCTATTTCTTGAATTGGCAAGTCGCTTGCAGTGTCGTCGTTTTCCATCCGCAGATGAAGTTAAAAATGCATCGCAGGCTGGATTAAAGGACATGGCTAAAAATGGTTTCTAGAAGTGTTTCGATGAGCTTCACAGCGATGGCAAAAGTGTGTTGTTGCGCAAGGGTCTTATTTAGAAGGAGAATGCGTTTCAGCATTTTAATTGATAATATTTTTTATGTTATAGACTCAGTCCGGAAACTTTTGAATCCTACTCCATAGTACTATTTATGTTCCATTTCTAGATAAGCCATAGTCTTCTTTATATGATTCATTACAGAAAAATACCACCAATCTGCATTTCAGTCACGCATTCTTATAATCGATTTCTTTGTCGTGAAAGCAGCATGTTGAAAACCCAGATTGGCAGATTCGTCCTAATACTTAAGCGGCTGATTGGACGGCCGTCTGTGAAAGCAATATTTGTAGTATCTCTAGAACGGATTATGATAAATCATAAGAAATAATGTTAACCCATTTCTGGTAAAAAATATTTTTAATGGTTAACAGATTTGGCAATAATAAGAATATTTGATGATTTATGATTTTACTGTTCCTGTTAATAACTGAATCTCCAAAACGAAGATAGTTAGCAATTTATGCTTAACTACTGACGCATATATTATATTCAACGACTTAGACATCGTTCTTAGAAAAATATGCATATCTCTGATATTATCAAATATTCATTAACTTAAATAATGTATAAGTTTCAGTGCGATTTAGAAAACGTACATGATACTATATTAAATTGATAAAATACATATTCAAATATTGATAGATTTCAAATACAAACATCAACTGATTTTAACGCACAGCATAAATAAATCTGCAAGCAGAAACTTTAATATAGTATTTATAATGAGATTGTTAGCATTATTTAAGTTTCAAGCTATATAACTTTCCTAACGAAAATTAAACTTTAAAATTCCCGATAACTGCCTTCTGGCTAGAGTATTTTCTGGAAGAATGAACTAGTAAAATATTTAACCACGTGGAAATTGTGTTGCAAAATAAGCATACTTTCCATACTTCTTCTGAAATAATTGAATATTACATTTTTAGTATTATATAACTGTTACAATTTCTGCACAATTAAAAATAAAAATTATTATGTGGAAACATTGTGTTTGTTAAATAGTTATATTAAAATAACGCTAAGCAACATGTATGTTTACAATAAAACACATGTTTACCATTTTACGGAGGATTTCTGTCACTTTACTGGGTGTTTACCTTGCATAAATATATTATTAAAATAATATCCAACACTCAAACATGTTCTTTTCATTTAACTTCATGTAATTATTTAAATCTAGAAAGTGGATTCCGCGTTGTGCGACATTTAAAGCATAGAATCAATTGAAATCATTTATTAAAAAACAAGAAAGATCTATCCTGCTTAAAGCATTGATTATGAAACACTTTCCAACTTCAATGGAATTTTATTTAAACATCTCTAAAATGCAATACATTCCTCGGTAATATTTTAAAACTTATCACAATACTACATTAATTTATTATATTTAAAAACTTAAACCTTCATCGAAAAAAATGAACATCATTTAAATGACGGCATTGAAACATAAATTGCCTGGTTTAAACATCTCTAAAATGCGATACATTCCTTGGCAATATTTTTAAAATTATCATAATACTACGATAACTTATTATATCTGAAAACTTCACCGAAAACAACTGAAATTCATTCAAATGACGTCATAGAAAAAATAGCACCCACCCCGGGTTCTCTCTATAAAAGCCGCATTTCAATCCAAAACTGATTGGGTGATATTATTCATTTATATTCCCACAGGTCCTACAGACAGTCTGAACAACATACTAAAATTTCATTTTGATTAAGTCATTTTTACGGCAGTTATCGTGCTAACGGACAGACAGACAGGCATGCAGACAGACAGACAGAATGAATGAACAAAGTCATAAAAACTTTTTAACTTTGTTGTAAAGTGTTAATAACTGTAGTGTGGCTCAGCTCGACTTTCACATACCAGAATCTATTTTTTCAAATTTTGTAATTCTTATTTTTGTAAAGTCGGCATCGTGGGTCTAAATGGTTACAATTATAGGGTGCTACTTTTCCCTTTAAACGGCTTGAAAACATCATTCGTTTGATACCATACCTGACAATGTACCACTCCCTCCCGGGGGGAGAAATTATCCCTCAAAGTGGACCTATAACGTCACGAATAAAAATAATATATCGCGGCTGCTTTTTCACTACAATTATTGAAAACTATTAAGTATAGTGATAATTGGGTTATAAATAAATCCTTTTATGCATGATTACGTTAAATTTTGTCCTACGCTGTCATTTAAAATTATATAAAATTTCGAATAAAATTCAGTTTTCGCTCGAATTAAAGAAAAATCTCTCTTGTTCTAAATACTTTATAACAAAGTCGGATATAAGGTTTCAGAAAAATCCATCAATATGTATTTGTGACTGCCATTGTGTACACAAGGAATTGACCACCGACAGACATCACTTCAAAAATAGTCGAAATGTGCTCAGGAGGTCTTAAAACATATTTCGACATCAAAATGACCCGCTGAAAATTACGGACCATGGATGTAAGTAAATTTTAAGGACTCGAACTTAAGTGGGTTTCTGTAGATACGTGACATATACTGTATATGTCTTAGTTTCTTTATATGGATACCATCCCTATACCTCTAAACTACAACACTATATCAACGAATAAAATATATAAGTTCCTGTCTCACGACATGTTGACCTTTTGAATAAAGATGCCAATCAATCACAATGCTAATACAGATGTCAATACAGATGCTAATAAGCACTTTAAATGCATCCACGAGAACCAATTGGAACTCACACATAGTTAAACAGTGTGCATCCCCTCCATCACCAACAACAAATGAGAGAAGGTGGTATGAAACCACAGGGGGAATGAAAAAAAGGGGTTACAGAGATTTCGAGAAGCGTTAACAGATTCAATTTTCGACAGCATCCTAGAAACACGCAAATTTAGGAGTATCAAAAATCTCCTGCGTATCGTACAAAAGAAAACGTGGATCATCAATATGATGAGTGTCCGCAGTATGTGTGTAGTGAATACAAGTGGTGTATCAAGAATACGCAGGCATCCAGCAAAGTGTGTCCTCGACAAAATGTCAAAGTGCAAAAACAATGAGGTATTTATGTAAATTTCATCTGTTAATAATTATCAGGGAAGGTACGGAACATATATCGATTATTTAGCAGTACTTGAGTAAGAACTCAAATATTAGTAAAGAACTATTGTGTTTAAATAAAAAAACTGTTTGTATTTTCGGTATAATAGTAACAGTGCGTTATAGATATATGTGTCACTTAAATTATTTTATGAGTGAACTTTATGAATTAATCAATATATTTATATATATAAAATTAAAGTATTGATCAATTTAAATCAGAGTTATTATTTTATGTCTTGAGTGTTATTCTCCTGTGTTCGTGAGTCGGGGTTCTCATACTCTACCCTAAGTGAAGGCATGAAAGGTAAGTCCTTGTAAAGTAAAATTTGGGTAAGGACAATTTACCTTATGACAGTTCCCACTCACAAAAGAGGATTTAGTTTAAATATGAAACAACAAAATTTTATTATATAAGCTTAGAAAGAAAAATATACATTAAAAATAATTGGTGCTCTATCTGGTGAAATCGAGCTCTGGTGGAAATATGTGAAAAATATGCTAATTAAAATTAGTTCTGTCTGATTCAACACTCGTAATATCAATACATTCATAGAATCGAAAAGCACATAGTGAAATTTAGCGAGTGAATTTTGCACTTTTCATGTATTCAGACGAAGAAGACTATTCCTTCAAAATCTGTTGACAATATTATTTTGTGTTGTTTTGTTCTGTTCTTAACGAAGTTATTTTAGTTTTATAAAATCACAGCAGTTTGAGGTGTGCGTATAATCCAAAAATATTTTTAGCTTCAGTGTCACGGAATAGATGGCACAACCAATCAAAATGGATCGCTGTATTGGAATTGAGGCAATGTTCGACTGCAAAATGCACAACTTTTGACATATTTCAAATTTTAAAAAAAAGCCGATGGCCTTTTGGAAGTCGAAATACTTTTGTATCAAATTTCATACCTGTAGGCCACTTATATTTTCTGCTATGCTATTTACGGACGGATATCTTAATTTATTATTATAAAATGTTGTTCTGTATTTAATTTTGAATACTCTTTTGAGGTTAAAGTATAATCATGTATAAAAATTTTAGGTTTGGCTACGTCTGCTGAAAATGTAGTGGACCTTTAAAATTTAAAATCAGTGACATAAACAGGATACATGATTCTATAAACTGGAATTTTTTCTTTTCATACAATGCATAGTATATATAATAAAAATTATTGCAAAGTGATTGAAGATTTACATTTTATTGGGTAGTATGGCTAAACAATTTTAACTTGAAATATTTGATCGTGTATTTTTATGATTCGATGTTACTATTATATCATTCATATAATAATAACATTGCAACAATCGATGTAAAACTTTAAAACAAGATTTTGTTGAACGTTTTGTCAAGATTCTACTCATAATATTCTCCAATAGGGGTCGTTACCGATAGTAGAATTATTTTTCAAATGTTGGGAGAAATATTCACTGATGGGTATTATGTTTATTATTTTGAATTAATTATGCGGACCAAATAAAAAAGTTTCTACTTAAATACTATAATAATATTATAATAATCACTTTACTATAATAATCAGGAAACTATAATAATAATCCCGAAATCGGGAATTTTTAGTAAAAAAATTTGACGCGGGCAACACATGACATTCCTTATACAATGCAATGAATTTACTTTTTTTACAGTAAAAAAAAATAGGTTTTTCTTGTAGTAAAAACTTATATTATTTCCAAGATATTGAATTTTCGACAATTAGACGTCGTTTTCATTGACTTGGCGTCATTTTTATCCATTTGGCGAAATTTTCGTTAATTTGGCTGCATTTCAAAAAGTCGCCAAGTTGACGACATTCGGCCAAATTTGTCGCCAAAATCTCGCCAAGCGTTATGGAAGGATAAATAAGTTATTCTTATAGCAGACAAATGACTATTGGCGTTCAAATACAAAAGTATTACTCAAAGCATCTTTTCTCATGGATGAAACGAGCTAGATCCACGAGAATGATGTCACCAAATTCATCGCATGATAGTACATATGAAAAGTGAACATGTTTCTCAACAGTTAATATTTATTTTTAATTTATGGGATTTTATGATAAATTTATTTGAAAAATGTGCAATATCTCGAGAACGGTTTATGCTAGCGTTCTAAAGTTTATGTCAATCGTTTTCTAAGGAAAAATTACATAAGAAATGTCTATTTGCGTAACATTATTAATGGTTTTGATTGTTTGGTGATTTTTTCAAAATTTCACTCGAAAATTTAAGGGGGTTCTGAACATTCGATTACTTCTGAAAACAATAGGCTTCCAGTATTTGCGGATTGTGATTTTTGTACCAAATTTCATTCGAATCGTTTCATTTGTTCGTGATATATCGTCTTCAGAGTTCCGCTGACACACACACACACATACATCGCCTCAAAAATGCTTGATTCGTGATCAGGGATGCTTGAAACGTGCTCTCCCGTCGAAAACTCGAACTCGAATTTTCGACCCCGTCACAGTACTTTCCGTATACATTATGTATATAAGGAAAGTAATAATCCCGAAATAGTTCATGAATGCTATTACGTGCAACTGAAGTGCAATTCTAACTTTGCAAACTATATACGGGCTCTGTAAATATGAACTAGTCCATTGTGTTCGTTACACCTGAGCTCAATTTTGAAAAAATAAAATAAGCCGTCTCGTCTCAGGACTGAATTTGTTGGTCTGTAAAAAGATTATCACTATGTGGGTAGTCTGACCCTCCCCGAAGTTGGTAAGGTATCCGGACGGTCAGCAAAAAATCACTGAATTTTGATCGGAACTCAGTAATGGTGAAAATTACAAATACAAGCATATTCAGATTGGTTGCTGGGCACATCCAGTTAATTGCTAGGCACACCCTCATATATGGTTTTCTGAAGCACAGGATCACCCTGAAACAAGGGATTTAAGACCTACAACAATGACAAACATCTATGCCGATTGGTAATGATCGCTGGACTAAGAGAGCACGACTCTAAATAATTGTGGTGCAGTGCATTACGACTATGAGGGCAAATTCTAGCAACTTTTATTTTGTGTTGCCTTTTGCAGCAGCTATTCAATGCTACAATGCAGATAATGAGCATGAAACAGGTCTGTGATGTTGCTGTTGCCAATGGAATCACTTCCCTAACTTTCCAAATATCCAAAACATATCCAGGATGTCTTAAAATGATATTTCCCTCGCAGAATTTATAACTCAAAGTTTTTGTTGAACAATATTTTCTCTTTAAAACAACTTAAGAAAATCATGATAAGTAATAATTAGCGTTTGTATGATTACCAATGTTTATGAAATATGATTGGTATTTGAATACAGACATTTATTTTAATAACACTAGTTATGTAAACATTCCCCAAGTCAAAATATTTTCTTTTAGCGCTACAGAAATTTAATTAACGTATTAATTGTAAAACCATTTTTATTCAGTATACAGAATGTGTTCAAGACCAGAACAGATGGCAGTGAACGAATTTTTCACTTAAACTAACAGTTCCATATTCTCAACAATATTTTAAAAGAAACTTTTGTTACATAAGAGATAAAAATATTAATTTTGATACTTGCAGGTACTTCATAATTTAACTACTTTGCTAAAAAAGTTAATCTTAAAATGCCTGCTAATACATGCCTTCGAGCGGAAGAATGCTTGCGAATATAAAAAAAAGTGAAACTTTTGCAGCTCCATGAAGTTCACATATTGATTAAAAATACTGAGGATATTCTAGCCCCTTTGTATAGGAGTATAAGACTGCTTTTAAAAGCTTAAACTGTTTTCTACTAAATTATTAAAATAATTATATATATATATATATATATATATATATATATATATACTGGGTGGTCAGAATTAAAACACCCCTACTCTGAGCTCTTTATACATCGAACAGCTCACTGCTCAGTGTAAAGATTCCAAAATTGCTGAACCTACTATTCAAGACATGGGGAAAGGGATTACGCGAAAAAAAATAGTTTCAGAAACACCGATAGAACAACAGAAAATATGCTGAAAAGACACAAAAAAATCAGAAAAAAAACCACATGCGATATGGAATTTTTCCTTTTGAATTTATTTTGCTAATATGAAAAAAAAGAAGATAAAAAGGTGAAGAAACTTAAACTGTCATTGTAACTGCAATTTCGCACTGTAAGCACAAAAATTTGCATAAACCCTTGGTTTGCAACTACTATGTTCTGGGCATAAAAGGGGATAAAACTGGGAAATTTTCATTCTTATCAGCGATGGCTGTCACACTGCCAGAACGCGCTTTGCTTGTGAAGCTTTTTTATGAAAACAAAAGACATGCTGCAGCTGCACTTCGAGAGTTTCATCGACTGAAGAATTTGTGCAAAGGACCATTACTTCCACAAGCTCTCAGGAGAATGATCGCTCGATTTGAGAAAATTGGACATCTTGGAGTTAGACGGGTGCAGGACGCAAATCGAATCATTCCGATGTCGTTAACGATGTTGCCACAGCTATTGTTGAACAATCAATGGATAACGTTATAGGCTGTAGTAGTGCACGTGGAGTGTCACGACACTTGGGTGTTCCCTACAGCACAGTTCGGAACATACTGTGAAACATAGTGCATTTTTTCAAGTACAAAATTAGTCACAATCACCACTTGCTGACCATCGACAAGGAGAAGCGACTGACCTTTGTATTGACATTTCTGGCTAGAGTTGAAGTGGATGCATCGTGGACATGGTATATTCTATGGAGCGATGAAGCGCATTTCCATCTAAGTGGAACAGTCAACACCCATAACTGTCGCATTTGGGACACGGAAAACCCTCGTACCTTCCAAGAGATTCCACTTCACTTACCGAATGTTACAGTCTGGTGTTGATTCACAACCACATTCATTCTTGGACCTTTCTTTTTCGAAGAGGCTACTCCCAATGGCCCTGTGACATACACCGTGACGGCCAGGAGGTACAAACACATGCTCGAAAATTTTATTGTACCCTAACTGCAACAGCATCAATGCCTTGATTCAATTACCTTTATGGAAGATGGAACGCCTCCACACATTGGACTCTGTGTACAGCAGTTTCTTCGGCAACATTTTACTAATGGTAGAGTAATTAGTCGTGCGTTTCCGACAACCTGGCCATATCGTTCTCCAGATCTTAATCCCTGTGATTTTTGACTGTGGTGATACTTAAAAAGTCTTGTTTATTGAGGACGTCTAGTAACCTTGACAAGTTTGAAACACAGTATCACTCTGCATGTGAAAAGCATCTCAATCGACCAATTACGATCCGCTGTTGAACAAGCTGTCCACAGACTGCAGATTTTATATCTTGAAGAAGTGAACCATATTGCGCAGCATTCTCTGCATCGATAAGGTCCTTGTGATATGAATGTTTGGTATGGTCGAATAAAATGTGTTACAAATGTATATTTTGTGTCTTTTCAGCATATTTTCTGTTGTACAGCGCCACCTATCGGTGTTTCTGGAACTCATTTTTTTTCGCGTAATCCCTTTCCCCATGTCTTGAATAGTAGGTTCAACAATTTTGGAGCCTTTACACTGAGTAGTTCGATGTATAGAAAGCTCAGAGTAGGGGTGTTTTAATTCTAACTACCCGGTATATATATATATATATATTATTTTAAATAGGTTATTGTACGTACCCTGTTTATGTACCACTTTTATTTTAAAATTTATGTATTCAATAAATTTTATATAATTGATCCATCAAAATAGGTGTTGTCAATCAATCATAAAAAGCATATTTAATTTGTATGTTTAATTGATAATTGTTAAATTACTCATTTTGAAATTTCTTTTAAAGAAATAAAAAATAAAATAACAAAATTTTAATCTAATATACATATAGAAAGGAAAATAAATGCATCCACTTGTAACTTCAATATGTGCAGAACTTCGGTGTGGATTTGGGTGATTTTTTTTCAATTGAGCCTGAGACTATTCTGGTGTCTATAACAGCTGTCATGACTGTTCATGTAACTGTCATGACTGTTTGTGTAACTATCATGACTGTTCATTATTCATGAACGGCTCAACATAGCTTGACATATTATTTTACTAGTTAGGAGGTTTATGGCTAACATATTTCCGACGTTGTACAGCCTTAATATATAAAAGTGAAAATTCCAAAACTCGTCTGCATAGACAATATCGCCAAACTGAGTAAAATAATTTCAAGCAATGTGATTGGATGCAAGTGATGTTTTAATCTGAATTTTATCCACCTACACATCATCGCTGAAAAAGGCGTGAACAATGCATTTTTCGTTCATCTGTATTGACGGCGGTTAGCGCGAGGGAATTGCACTCGGTAGGCCCCGGTTCGATTCCTGCCACTGCCTAAACTGCTGCCGTATTCACGGGGTGTACAATCACGTTAAACATGTGGGTCCATAAGCCCTTCTGAGAGGTTGGTGGTAGGTCAAGGGGGTGCTGTCCCTGTGGATGCCTCCCCCACTGGGTTTCGGTCTAAATTGGTTGGCACTTCCCGGCCGGCCCTCCAGTTGCCTTACACATTTCTGGTAGGTCGGACAGTCTGGGTCTCAACAACAACACACTTCTAGCTAATTTGCAATGCTGAGAAGGGAGAATATTCATAGTTAAAACATTTCAAGTTGTGTATCAGGTTATGTTTGTTTCAGTATTACACAAGGCACTGCATTATTTCTAATAGCTGTATATGTAATATATAAATGGAAAATGCTGGGTATTAAATATTACAAACAGGATGTATATAAAATGTATATTAGAAAATATATTAATTACAAGTATAATATTTATGACCGAAATTAAATTCATTTGTGCACAATATTTGTATTATAACATAGTAAGGAAATAAATGCGACACAATATAATACATTGTAAGGCAGTAAATAGGACCTTTAAAACTACTATCATTAAGACTGGAGACATACGGTATTGCTATTTAATTAATAGTTAATTATTTTCAAACAGCTGCATTTAAATAATCATTGATTAGGTGATATATATACAAGGGGGAAGATTTCATAAGATGGAATGATAGATGATCCAAAAAGATATGGACGTATAAATGGCTAAATACCTTACACATTTGTATACTACACAAATAAATGAGACATAAATAAAAATTAACTAGAATTCATTTTTTTTCTAAATTTGCAAGAAAAAATTTGAAAAATCTTTATTGTGGGTCCAAGTTATTACGTTTATAACGTGTTATCCTTCACTTTAAAAGGCTTAAATAAATATTTTGATTCATACCATACTTGACAACGTACTTCATGAGGGTAACTTGCCCCCTTGCCCCAGCAAAGGGGAGACGAAAATAACGTCACGAACAAAACAAATGTATCACTGCTATTATTCACAACAATTATTGAAACTATTAAATCTCGTGATCGTTAACCCATATATAAATATTTTGATACAGGAGTATGTCAAATTCTGTCCTACACTGCCATGTTAAAAAAGTATAAAAATTCGAATAAATTTCGAAGATTTCGATCGAATTTCAACCTGTTCTAATTCTAGATATTTTTGTAACAAAACAGGATATAAAGTTTCTTCATAATCCACTAATATTTCTGGCTGCAAGGATATCATAGATGCAGATAGACGGACATCACTCCAAAAAGAGTCAAAATATATTCAGAAGATCATAAAACATATATTGGCATCAAAATCTTGAAATTGAAAAAGTTCGTGAAATTAATAATTTCTCAATACTACGTATAAACTGTTTACCACGTCCTACTTCGCAAAGAACGACATCAAAATTTTAGAGACTGTCATTCGTATTCCGGCTCTCAGAATTCCTGCTTTGCGAATCAAAAACTTTGTAGGTTGACTCCCATGAGAAAGACCGGATGAAGTATGGATTTGTTCACCTATAATAAGGGATCTATGATGGATTCTTGGCTTCAACCATTTACAATAATTTATTGTATTTTATTTTAAGCTGCATAATCAACTGAAATATTTTGTTTAAAAACTGTAGTTATTAAATTACTCCCTTTAAAATTTATTCCACTTAATTTCATTAATAAGGTGTTCTTTCATTAGCTAGATTCATTTAGTGAAAATAATGATTATACTTGTAATATTACAATGTCCAGCATAAGTAGATCAAATTTGTTTCATTTTAGAGCTCCACTAGGTGTGAGAAATAATAAACCACTGAAAGCAAACGCCCTATGCCTATATTAAGGTGGGCCTTAATTTCAAATCTGTCGTCCACCGGGACGTCAGCTACGAAGACATGATCAAGGGAATCATTAACCAAGTAAGTTCAAAGATTGCCTTCCAAGTAAAGACTTCAGTCCCCTACCAAATTAGGCGCAGGATACAAAATCATGCTCGTAACGCCACTTAAAGGACCTTATAAAGAACCTTGCTGTCGCTTGCATGACGCTCCGCTGCTTTGTGAAGAACCTTACTGATCCAATCTGGAATCGAACCCTGCATTTTCGAGCTGGCCAGCCGACGCTCTACCTATGAACTGCTGGGACGAAATTGCAAGCTCCTATTGTCGAAGTAGAGTCTGCATTCTGCCAGATTTGCGTGCAACTGAAAATCTGACTAGTCTCCTGCTATTTTTATCCTCCAGATTACCTTCCTGTGTAGTCGTTATCCTTTCCATTTTGAAAAGGTTCTCAATATCTCAGAGTCTAATAAATCTATATTAGTCGTTCTACGGTTGCTTTCGAAATTTCGACATCTTTACACTCACCTACGGGGTTGCTTTGCTCAGTCGCCATTGTGAAGAATCTTTCTGTTCCAACCGGGAATCAAACCCTGGATCTTCTGACTAACCAGCTGATGCTTTACCGTTGAGCTACTGGAATGAAATTACAAAATCTTATTGTTGAAATGGACTCTACAACTTGCAGTAGTAAGGGTAACCCAGGTAAGTGACCCATCACTCTGGGAACTCAGATTCCCAGAGCATTGGGTATGTTTTCTGTGTTCATCTTGTTTGGATTTCGTGTCTAACATCTTAGCTAGTTTCTCGTCTTATATCACCGCCTTACCACCTACAAACAGCAGATAAGGTTGCCCTTTAGAATAGATGGATACATGGCTAAGGAGCTGAGACCCATCCGCAGAGAAAGGACTGTTTGCGCTATAGGGTAGAGCTCTGCAGAAGCAAATACGTTAATCATCATAGTAGCAAGGACAATAGCGGTTCTGCAATATACAATCAGACATTCAGCAGTTGGCATTACATTTATTAAAATCAAAGATGAAGTGTAATCTATTGTTTAGATAAGTATTTCAATAATTACTTTTAAATAAATAAGGTAAGTATAAGTATTCCATTAATGAAGATCAGTATACAATTAATTAATATTAAATTTTAATCCACCTTTATCCATTCTTCTCAGTAATTTGCATAGTAATTGTGAGTCATGAAATATCATAAGCCAAATATTGAGTAAACCGTTTTAAATATAAATATGATCCGTCTGTAGTTATTTAAAATTAATTACTGTTTTTACATCTTCTGCAATACATATTAAATATTGGGTAAAGCTTCTCTGATTTTGATAGATGTTCAGATTTTGAGCAACACTGAAAAGCAATCAGCAATTTTTTCAATAATGTCTGCATATGCAAATACGAGTATACCTATCAACAAATATAGCAAGTGGCTTGATTATTTAAAAAAATGAACGTCAAAGGTATGTAGATTAACAGGATTTACGGAACACGTGAAAGTATTTAATTTTAGGGAAACATAATTAGTAAATGAAAAAGAAACATTAGAAAATGAAAAGGAAACATTAGAAAGTGAAAATGAAACATTAGAAAATAATTCTGTTGAAAATGTTACGGAATAACTTTTTACACGTATTTTGTTGCTTAAAGCTGAATGTCAATTAAGGCAAATTTAACATATGTGTTAATTAAGTTTTGAAGGAATTTATAGGGACCTAACATACCCTATTAATGAGATATTGCAAAGTTCTGCTGTAAATGGAAGTAATAAATCATGAATTATCAAATATGCTATATTTTCTGTTCAAAGCAGCAACAGATTTATAACAATGTTTCAGATTGAGCAATAGTACATTAGTATAAATGCTCAACCTCAGACTACAGGAACCAAAAGATGAAAAATTGAAGATAAGAAACATTAGGAAAATTTGTATTACCATGAGACAGGAACTCTTCTTTTTCACTACGTGTATATGAGATCAACCTCAACAGTTTGAAAAATATCCAGAAGCACCGGAATGAATATGACGAAATACAACCTAGGAGACAGAAGGAGCATTCGCAGTGACCCTCCCAGAGCCGTCCAGTGAGTTAGAGCAGGATACAGGATCTTCATCCGTATAAGCGAAACCGAACATGGACATGAAGCACAGGTGAAAATTCCTACCAAATAGGCCATTCATAGAAGAAATGGATAAACGAGAATGTCACTATACACTAATTATAAGAGTGCTCAAATCGTAGTATCAAACTGGCTAAAGTTACAGTTCTTTGGCGAAAATAAAATTCTAAACATTAATATTAATGTATCTTATTTTCCGATTTTTTTATTTTTCTATTTTTTTTAATTTATTTTATTATATATATTTTATTTTGTAGGTTTGTTAGAAAGTTAGGTTTTTCGAGTTCCAGCTTCTCACTATTCTATCATTGGACTTTCATACTATTATTATATATATATATATATATATATATATATATAATATATATAAAATATATAAATATATAAAGTAAAAAGCATTATGAAACACTTTCCAACTTCAATGCAATTTTATTTAATCATGTCTAAAATGCAATACATTCCTCGGATTTATATTTTAAAACGTATCACAAAACTACATTAATTTATTATATTTGAAACCTTAAACCTTCATAAAAAAAAATTAACTTCATTCAAATGACGGCATTAAAGTATAAATTGCCTGGTTTAAACATCTCTAAAATGTGATACTTTCCTCGGTAATAATTTTAGATTTGTCATAATACTACGATAATTTATTATATTTGAAAACTTCATCGAAAACAACTGAAATCCATTCAAATGACGTCATAGAAAAAATAACACGCCTGGCTCTCTCTATAAAAGCAATATTTCATTCATAAATAATTCCCCCATTCATGTCATTCATCACAATACTATAATAGTTTATTTTATTTAAAAATTAAGACCATGGAGCTACAAGTAATTGAACTTTATGCTTAAAACTTCATCGAAAAATATCGTCCTTCTCTTTCTAAAATCAATGAATATTTCATTCATATCAGCTAAGCAGACTCCATGGACTAAATGATTTTGTGTTAAAGAATTACAGCAATTCTAATACAACTCATTCTACATATTTTGCTGTTTACATTTTACATAGGTGAAAAATAGGCTTAGTTGCAGAAATAATCAAATTTGGGATGAGCATTTAAACACAAATATATTGTCATTGCGTTGTTTCAGTATGTAGATGCACAGAATTTAGGCAAAAATAAAGAAGTTTTAGGACGGATACAACACTCAATATGAATTAAAAAGAACTTTAAAAATCATGATTTTGAGACCAGATGGATGCCATATATCATTTTGAAGTATGTCACGTGATCGTTTCATATCATGGTCACGTGATCGCTTCATATAAGAGGTGTTATTATTATTTTAATTTTTATTTAAAAAACTACTGAATATATTTCGTTGAATTTTTTTTATATATTTTATGTAATAATTTGAATATTGCCTAAAATTTTCGAAGCAATTTGTGAATTTCAAATCCGCTTAAAAAATGCTTGAAAAATTAGGTCCCATAGGGCTCAATGTATTTCATTTCTTCAACCCGGGTTCAATCTAAAACTAATTGGGTGATATTATTCATTTATATTCCCATAGGTCCTACGGACCGTCTGAACAACATACTAAAATTTCATTTTGATTAAGTCATTTTTACGGCAGTTATCGTGCTAACGGACAGACAGACAGACAGAGTGAACAAAGTCATAAACACTTTTCAACTTTGTTGTAAAGTGTTAAAAAATGAAAGATATTGAAAGATATTGAAGTGAAATAGCATATATAGCATATATGCTAGGCAGCAATAAATACTATGCACAATGTAAGATATAAAATATAAAAAGTGGGAGTAATAAGGAAGAAGAAGGAAGGCTTAGCGAGATGCTTACTTAAAGGCGGTAAGGGGTCGTGGCCTTACACCCCAGTTGTCAACATGCATGTCTTAAATGCCGCGGCATTGCACTTCTGGACGCCAGCACTAACTGAAGCCAATCTCCGAAGTGATAATAATAATTATCACAAGAATTTTGTAAAAGAAAGTCAAAGGAATAAACTTGTCTTGTCGCTTTAACATTTACAAATACGTCAAACTTTTTGTTGCGTCCTAAATACCACGTTATGGTAACGTGCTGTGGTGCTGTCCTGATGGCCTCACAATCACATGTTTTTCTATTAATCAACTTTTGAAATTAGATAAAATTTATTTCAATTCCAATCCATATTTGTTATTTTTACCATAGTAATTATTAATATAATGTTTCACAAAAGGTATCGGATGTTGTTATTTATATGCCTGTTGTAGGAAGGCTTCATCATATTTGATTCTAATGACGTCATTCTTGATGATTCTTTGTATTCTTGACAGTCCTCCTAAAAATACATTTCTAAAAATGTTTATGTGTAGATTGGAATTCCAATGTATTATGCCAGAGATGGGTATACTATAACTTTTTCTTTTGTGATATATAGTAAATGTTATTGGAATGTTATTGGAATTACACTGAAGTCTATGCATAAATCCAGAAATTCCACTATATTTGTATGCGTAGTTGGATTTTCTTTTAAGTTGGATGTGTAAAAATCAAAATTCATTTGATAATTCATATCCAATGATCAAATCATCAACATAACGCAGGAATAAAATTCCATTGTTAATGAGATTTGTTTTCATAAAAGTTGAGATATGTATCTGCTAAAATGGACGAGCTCCCCTCCCCCTCTAGGGATGCCTTTGATTTGCTGATAAAAAGAAATACCATTAAAAAGGTAGTTTTCGTTAATAACTATTTTGATTGAAGACTTGTATTTATTAAATTCTATATATTGTTTCATGTCAAATTCTTCATATAACAAGTTAAGGATGTGTGAAACATCCTCAAGATCTATATTCTTGAAAAGTTCTTGAAAATCATACGTTTTGAAGTATAATTTATTTTCTTGATATTGTAAAGACTTGATTACTTCTTGGCTGTTCTTGATGATGTAATTTCCTCTGTTGTTAATTTGCTTCATAATAGGTTTTAAAAGTTTTAGTAGAAATGTATTGGCTTTGGTGAGGTAAGTATTAAATCCAACAGTAACTGGTCTGAAGCGTATGAGATTTTTATGAAGTTTCGGTATATTAATTAAGTATGGGTACTTAATTGTTTTGATGTCTTTTATACCTGCTTTTAGATATAATGTCTTAATTCTATTATCAATCGCAATATTGGGCATTTTTACATTCCGATATAGCATTTCGTTTTCATAATTGGCCTTTAAGGTTTGAATATAGAAGTATTTGCAGGTAAAAGCATAATTGCCCGATACCTTATTAGTGTATGTAATAATGTACTTTTCTT
>OX578143.1:31163610-31226110 GCA_951213105.1 Amaurobius ferox
TTGTGTGCATCTATATTCCGCGCCAAAGTAATTACAATATTTTTTAGTTTAAATGATCATCAAACTTTGATTATTTCTACAACGAAGCCTAATTTTAATGGATGCAGAATGTAAACAAGTAATTGAAAAATAAGTTGTATAAGAATTGCTGAATTTTTGCACTCAAAATTATTTAGCTCTGGAGTCTGAAATATAGGTAATATGGATGAACTATTCAATGATTTTACATAGAGAACCAGACGATTTACATTTCGATGACGTCATTTGAAAACATTTCATTTCATTCCATGATGTTTTAATTTTTCAAATATACTAAATTACAGTAGTCTGTGATAATGTAAAATATATCTGCCTTGAATGTATCGCATTTTAGAGATGTTTAAAAAAATTGCATTTCAGTTGAAAAGTGTTTCATATTCAATGATTTATGCATGACTGATCTTTCCTGTTTTTATCCTATCGATAACCGCTGGTACATGAAACTCGAAACATCGACGACAATTTTGTGGGGCTATTTCAAGGCTACCCACATATTAGTTTGAATTTAGTGTAGCCGTTTTCTCGTAATGATGGCATACGCACATACAGAGAGAGATTCTCAATTTTATTTATATAGATTGTTAATAGGCTTCGCGACTATCCGGCAATGGCAGTTAGTGAGGTGAAACATAATAAGCGCTGCTTCACTTAAAGTTATCGTATGAATGGGTTATTATTATCATTTAGAGAATTTCCAGAATCGTTTGGCTATTTTTAACACTTTACAACATAGTTGAAAAGTATTTATGACTTTGTTCATTCTGTCTGCCTGTCTGTATGACTATGCGTTAGCACGATAACTGCCGTAAAAATGACTCTATCAAAATGAAATTTTAGTACGTTTTTCAGACGGTCTGTGGGACCTATGGGGATATAAATGAATAATATCACCCAATTAGTTTTGGATTAAAACCGGGTGGAAAAAATTGATTACATTAATCCATATGTCATCTAATTTTTCAAACATTTATTAAGCAAATTCAAAATTCACAAATTGCTTCGAAAGTTTTAGGAAATATTCAAATTATCCCATAAAATATATAATAAAAATGTCAGCAAAATAAGGTCAGTAGTTTTATTAAATAAAAATTAAAATAATAATTATATCTTTTATATGAAGAGATCACAAAACAATTATATGTAGAGATAACGTGACCGTCTTAAAAATAAAATATGGCATCCATCTTGTGTCAAAATCGTAATTTTTAAAGTTCTTTTTAATTCATAGTTAGTGTTGTATCCGTCCTAAAACCGCCTTATTTTTGATTAAATTCTGTGCGTCTACATACTGAACAACGGAATTACAATATTTTGAGTTTAAATGATCATCCAACTTTGATTATTTCTACAACGAAGCCTAAATTTCACTTATGGAGAATGTAAATACCAAAAGATGTAGAATGAGTTGTATACGAATTGCTGCATTTCTTTAACTCAAACTTATTTAGCTCATGACGTCTGCAATATAGCTGATATGAATGAAATATTTATTGATTTTACACAGAGAACCAGACGGTTTTTTCGATGAAGTGTTAGGCATGGAGTTAAATTACTTGTACCGTCATGGTTTTAAGTTTTTAAATAAAGTAAATTATTATAGTACTGTGATGAATGAAAGAAATGGAAAAACGTTAATGAATGAAATGCTGCTTTTATAGAGAGAGCCAGGCGATTTATATTTCGATGACGTCATTTGAATAATGTTCATCTGTTTCGATAAAGTTTTCAAATAGAATAAATTATTGTAGTACTATGATAATTTAAAAAATATTACCGAGGAATGTATCACATTTTAGAGATGTTTAAACCAGGCAACTTATATTTTAATGTCGTCATTTTAATGACGTTCATTGTTTTCAAAGGAGTTTAAGTTTTAAAATATAATAAATTAATGTAATATTGTGATAATTTTAAAAATATTACCGAGGAATGTATCGCATTTTGGAGATGTTTAAATAAAAGTGCATTGGAGTAGGAAAGTGTTTCATAATCAATGCTTTATGCATGATTGATCTTTCTTGTTAGATAATATTTGATAGCATTTGTGCCAGTAGTGTGATGTGTTTTAATGATATTCGTTGTCGAGGAGGAGAGGAAATTTCGCCGTTGAATCTACCTTTCTGAAATCAAGATCCGCCATTGTCTCTAGAGCCTATGAACACGTATGCCGCCCTAGGACAAGGCACGTTTGTAGGAAGGACCGTATGGCTCATGTATAGGGTTTATATATCGCCCACGTAACTGACGAGTATTTTTAGTTGATTTGTTAAAAAAGTGATTGCTAAAGAACATACCAATTTTGAATTTTTGAAGTAAGACACTTCCCTTTAATTTCTGCGGTATATAAGGACAGTCTTTCTCTAAAACGGGAATTCTGTAGTAGTTAAACTAGAAATAAAAATGTAAAGGATATAACTCACTTGTCAAATTCGTAATGCAAAATAAGTTTACAAAAGAGCATTTTGAATATTTATTAAAAGTTTACAAGAGATATTCATCGTTTATTTTAAATTGTACATAATGTGCGTTTCCAAATTACATCAAGATGTATTTTAAATAACTCATATCATTTTGGTAATTCATGTTTGTTTAAAGTTTTGCACACATTTCATTTATTATTTGCATCTATATAAGAGACACCACTTTAAACATAAATATTTTAAATACATATGGATATAAAATATGTTTTACTGGTCTTAAATGTGTATATTAACCATGAAATAAATCACTACAATTCTTCTATTTGGAATATGAATAACACATGCTTTTATATTTTATTAAATATTTACGAAAATATCTGTTTAACGATTTGTATTATTTCCTACATATATCACGTTTATTTAAATGATACTACAAGGGCACTTTCGGATTCGTTTATTAGTTCATTAACTATTTATTCTTTTGCTTTTTATATGTGTTGAATCAAACGCATTGTTTATTCAAAAAGTTTATTTCAGACAAATTTGATATATTAGTATTTTATGCTCTTCGGTAATACCTTGAGTGACATTCAAAAATTAGTTACGGAAAACGATAGATAAAATATATTTCCGCTATTTACATGTATATTAGAATATGCATGTCTGTATTTAATCTTCCGGTGAAAATTGTAATTCCTGGTCCAGACATATTTGCATCTTTGAGTAATTTAATGTATAAATGAATTCTGTCTGTGGCTTATGAGTATATGTTGTTGTTGTTGATGTTGTTGAGACCTAGACCGTCCGACCTACCAGAAAGATGAGTATATATGAAATTGAGGGTGAGTATATGTATACTTATGAGTATATGTGAACCACTTTGTGTGTGTGCAAATAATAAGGAACACATGAGCAACGTATTTAAGCACAAATAAAATAGAAATGCGGCATATAACTGTTTCGAAGATACGCTGGGTCTCCTTCGTCAGTGCATAAGAACCGACAGCCAAAAATGCTAAATGGCCACACACATAGGAGAATTAGGGGAAATTATATATACAAGTCCTAAACACCCTTTTCTACTATCTGTGCAATTTTTGTAGTTTTATCATCAGAATTGTTAGTTCTTTTGCAGTGATAAAGGGGATACAAAGTATCCTCGAAACAGCTGTTTGCTGCAATATTATTTTATTTATGCTTAAATACTTTACTCAAATTTTTCTTTGATATATAGTGATCTCTAACGATTATCAATTGAAATAATAATACACAATTTTATTCCGTGTTCTTAATTTTTGTAGAGATATCATGCCCTCATATAGACATATATCACACAGACATCATAGAAAAATGTTAATTTATATTCAATAATGCACTTAACGTTTAGATCCATCAAAACCAAAAATCGGAATTTTGACAATACTTTCCTTTTAGATATACTATATATTGTATGAAATGTAACAAAATTAATTTTATTTTGTAGCCTGAGAACCTTAAAAGTTCACTTCACATTTAGAATATTGAAATTTAATGTGGAATTGTACAGAATAATCATATTGAATTTTAATGTAGAATTATACAGAAAAATCTTATTGAATTTTAATATGGAATTATACAGAATAATCATATTGAATTTTAATATGGAATTATACAGAATAATCATATTGATTTTTAATATGGAGTTATACAAAATAATCATATTCAAATTTAATATGGAATTATACAGAATAATCATATTGATTTTTAATATGGAATTATACAAAATAATCATATTGAATTTTAATATGGAATTATACAGAATAATCATATTGAATTTCAATATGGAATTATACAGAATAACCATGTTGAATTTTAATGTGAAATTATACAGAATAATCTATGATTACTTTTATTTAATGATTATATATTTCTTTGGGAACATGTAACTATTTTGCACGATTACAACGAATAACCTTAAAACTATATTTTGAAATAGCACTTGGATCACTCTAATTGTGTTCACATTTCATTTCCGTTCAAGACTTGAATGCTAATCAAGCAATTTTATGCTTAATACATCAAATTATGCTAGAGAAACCTAGTATACTGGAATAACTTCAAAGTTTGGAATGATAAAATCTTTACAATGACATTGATGGATGTTTTCAAATATACTAATATGACTAAAATATTCATGAATTAATTTAAAACGTTAAGTTAAAATCAGATTCAAAAGTTTATTAATTTGAAAATTTAGCAGATATCATTAATTTGTATATTCATTGTGACAGTAATTGTCTTAGAGCAGGCAGAGGCATTAAAATATGATTATTGTAGCGTAATATCATCAATCTTGATCATTCATCAAGCACTTTTTAATACAGGGTAGTCACGATTTTTAAAAGGTCTGGGGTCTCGCTACTATCTACTAATTGCTTCTTGAAAATTATGTAGCAGCAATAAAATGGATAAACTGTGTGAGGTCTAAATAACCTTTCGATTATTATTTCCCTCAATTTGCACTATAATTTATGCTTACTTAAACTAACCATTCTAACTGGTTTGATTGATATATCAATCACCAAGCTGACCAGAATTTTCTGCGTCCCTAAGGCAGAATAGGAATAAGTTTTTGATCGTGAGAGTTTCACTGGTTTCTTGAGAAGAAGGCTTCTTTAAGAGTTTCAGAGGAAGAAAGGAGGAATGATAGGTTGAAGATTGAATGGTTCGAGTAAGAATATTTGATATGGAGGATTTCGGTATATGGGTGACAGCCTAGTGACAGTAAATCCATTTAGATACCACTATGACTAGGAAGAGTCTAGTATCCGGGGTTTGGCATCAATACGAGGCGTGGTAAAAGAAAAGAAGTGGCGACCATAAAAAGCTTTATAATCATCTCCATTTAAGAATTATCACCAGGCAAGTGATTTGTAGCATCTTGTATATCTGTAATTTATTCTGGGTCTGTATAATAATTAGTGTGGTCTATGTTATCAATTGCTTTAAACATACAGCTACAGTAATTTGTGTGAAGTTCACAATAAATTGAGTTTGATTTAAAAAAGTGCCGTCCTGTGTTTTTACCTTGGAACGAAAGGTTTGAATATCGAAGATCCATCTTCGAGAACGGAAACGAAGGACTATAAAGTGACATAAGGTCTTTACACCTGGAAAGCACTCTAAAGGGTACCTAAATTCTTCCATTTGACATTTTAGATTGAAATGATGTTCCTGATACTCTACGAACTCATAATTTTATATTTAACTGTAGGTAAACTTGCAGAATTTACTGTTTTTATACTCGACAATAACCTGTTCCACGTCACATTCTATGAGTTTATTCACTGATTTCGATGTCTCAAAACTTTACGATGTCTCAAAACTTATATTTTATAGATTCTAAAATAATTGTAAGAACAAATATTGTGACAACTATGTCATAAAAATGATATATGTATAAAAAAGAAGATGAACTGATAAATTTAATTTACTTGAGAAGTTTTTATTGATAGAAAATAAATCGCTGGAAACAAGGACTGGATTTTTGGGAGTCCAAATAGACATTAGGTATATATACAACTTTATGACAAAGGCTGAATGCCTCCAAATACAACAAACGGAATTCAACTCAGATGACATGTGGCGGAATTACAATCCATTATCAGGAGTCCCGGGATGGCACAAACCACGGCAGACTTTCAAATAATGTGATAAGTAGTAATGTCGAAAACTGCCTTTAGGCTTGAAGGGTTAAAAACGCATAGTGGCATAGGGGCTGCCTTGTCTATTTTGTATTGTATTTTATCCTATTGGTTGTTACCGAGTACTGTGTACTGTAGTTTGCATTCTTTTAAATGAAGAAACAAACAAATATTTTTTAGAAACAGCAGAAATAAACTTCCAAAAATGTAAAAGTAATATATTCTTAATTTTTATTTCACAATGCAAAATTTAATCCTAACTTTAAGTACGCCGATGTTCTTGCCAATAAATATGACCTTCACACCGTTTATAAAACTTAGGATCATAATAAAATTCCAACATTTTCGGTATTATTAAGATATCAACCATCCACTGCAACTGGCCTGTAGTTTTAAGTTTCTGACGCCCCATTTAAAAAAATCCTATTTATGCAAAGAATCGACCGCCACTTTGAGGTCACAAAATATTGGTATGCGTTTCCCTCTTATAATGTTTATACATATAATTTCAATGATTACCCTTTATATCTTAACTTCATAATAATTCGCCCCCTGATCATATATATCGAATCATCAGCATGGAAATATCAAAACCTAGGTATCTTTCAAAATGTCAGTCTAATAATCTCTCGTATCGGAATTTTATAAAAGCGCCTAGTTCGTAGTATTTTACCAAATTTGTCCATGAGGTTTAGCAACTAAAACCTTCAAATGGTAACGATTAGTACCTGCGAAAGTTATTTTTAGTAGGGATAGACTTAACACAGGAAAAGGCATATCAAATATTTGAACACAATCTACACGCACAGTTTTACAGCTATACTGGCATTTTTACTAGAGTTACCCCTGTTATGTTTCACAACCATACATTGTTTCATCTGAATAAATATTACAAATATTAAAACATGAAACGCTTTGCGCAGTTATTTCTTATTTTAGTCTGAAGAATAATAAATGCTCGTTTGAACATTCCGGTAATTTCTACTGACTGTTGAAATAGGTGGATTTGGCAATTTGCATTGACGGAATTGACATTTCCTATATTCTGTTGAAATTTATATTTTATGTTCGGTGTTATAATTAATAGGTATGACACCGAACATAACACCGAACCACACATGCATACAAACGAATAGAGGAATTTTTTTCAAAAATTGTTCGAAATGTGTTCATATTTTAAAACGTAATATTATATCAACCTTTAGAACTCTTAAATTTTCAAACAAACAATATATAATAATATAAAAAGGCAATTTTCAACGGATTCCAAATAATTATGCTTTCGCACTTAGTTAAAGCCTCTTATTATAAGTTATCGATAGGAAAGGAATACACCAGAAAAATAAAGGATATTTTTACGCCCGTTTTAAGTTGCTTGGGTAATTCCCTAAACGCATTCCATTATTTAAAGATAAGGATCTGGAAATACTTGGAGTTTTCTGTTCAAAGGTATTGTTCTTTCGTAATTTCGAACCTCAAGTGTTTCCTTCTTTTCTTTCAATATGAAGGATGTCATTAATCAAATGCTTTGGTACATAACCATATGACATTTTAAACATTTTTAGGTTTAAAACCATTTTCAGAATCTCATTTGGGTAAATTTGATTTCAAAGTTGTAGATACAAATATAGTTGCTGCGTTATATACATCGCAAGTTTGCATGTTCAGTAGTTAATTGAATTAGTTATATTTTTGAAATAATAAATGAAAATCTGATGTGAGCAGCACATGACTTTCTCTTCAAACTCCAATACTTCGTGTCTTTATTTCATTAATGTATTTTTATTACAATATCGGGCTTAATTCGGGCATCATGTGTTGTAAATGTCTGCAATTGTGTACAATGTTGTACATGTCTGCAAAAACCCGTGGCCTTGCTATTTTTAGTCTAGGACGCAAACTCACAGCTCAAATATCCAATCTTTAACCTTAACTTTTTCTAATTATTTCTTAAACTAAATAACGAAATTTTAAATCGAATAAAAGTTTATTGTAGCGTAATTCTCTTACATTTTTGAGCAAATGTACCACATTTTATATTTTTGTATGTTTTACGGTACGAGACAGAGAAACTAGGTGAATGCGAAATTTATCAAACCGCGGAGGCGGAGTCAACACTGTAGCCAACTGTAAGTGGCATGTAAACTCGGAGTTTATACATCCACAGTTTATCCAGGAACTTATGTGCAGCACTTGTATCGGAAGACTCACTTTCGAAAACTACTAATACACTCACGGACAATAAAAGTTACGCACCAAGAAGGAAGCACAGGATGGGCCTGAAATTTTATTGATGGAAGGATACAGATGAATGATATACATGATCACAAAAACAGCGTAGCAGTACACTTGCAGAGGGAGCTGTGGTACACAGCCTGGGCATCCTCAATAGAGCGTTGCACAGCCTCTTGCTGCAATACAAACAGCAATACGGTTCAGCATCGTGTCAAACAAGCGCCTGATGTTGTCCTGAGGAAGACGAGTCCACACCTGTTGGTCGTTACGTTCTAAATTCTGAAGATTGAGGCAACTAGGCAGCTGGCGTTTCAACTGGTCCCACACATGCTCGATGGAGGACAGGTTTTTGGAGCGGACAGGCCATGGAAGTGTCTGAACCTGACTTAGGCAGGCCTGGAAGACCCGATCCGTGTGCGGCCTGGGCAATCCGTGTGCGGCCTGCTAGAATTGCGCTCCTGGAATCCCAGCAACGAATGGGAGCACATGGGGCTGTAGATTCTCATCCGCGTATCGCTGGCCAGCCAATATTCCAGGTTCCGCTACTAGAGCGGATCGTCTGCGTAGGCTATTGCTCCCTCGCCCATGATGCTTCCAGTAGGACCGGATTGGAGCTCGATAACTAGGTTGGAATTGTGGTGTTGGGCAGGGGCCCTCCACATCCGGATACGCTGATCATAGCTCCCCAAAAAGAAGCGGCACTCATCGCTAAACACCACACATCGCCAATCTGTGGCATTCCCCGTTGCTCTAGCCGGCACCACTGCTACCGGAGCTGCCAGTGTTCCCGTGTTAACGGTAGCACACGTAAGGTATGCTGGAATCACATATTCGCTTCCTTGAGGCGTCTAGATATGATTAGTGTGGGCATACAAGAAGCGCGATATAAGCCTGTATTGCGGATCGGGGCGTCGTGTGTTCTATACGTGCGTGCCGCACGATCATTCGATCCTCTCTACTCGTAATATGCCCGTTTCGTCCAGAGCCGGTCCTCCGTGTCTGGGTGGTGCCCCGTGACCAGTGCTCTCAACACCGTCGGACAGTATAGTCCAAACGATCCATGTGACTGGCTATTCGGCGCGCTGACCACCCGGCGGTTTTCAGCCCCATGATCAGGCCTCTCTCGAAGTCCGCCAGTTGCTTATATTGACGTTTCTGGCATCTACCCACCATTCTTTTCAATCCGTACTCGTGCTTACGTCGCTCTAAGCTTCACACATTGATGGGGCGTCGACTACACACGCGTTTATAATGTCAGCAGTTCATGCTTGCAGCGCCATTCAAGGTTGTACTGTCATGAGCAACCACACCAGACTGGAATCATTTGCATACCAGCCTGCCCTCTAGCTATTTACATCTTTTCTCGGCTGTACCACGTTTTCTTCTTGGTGCGCAACTTTCATTGTCCGTGACTATAAATCTACTAAAAATAATATTTTCGATGAAACTTATAATAAATTGTTTCTTTATAGCAATATATATGAGTAAGAACATTCCTCCAAAAATTGTGTATCGTTTAAAGAAAAATAATGACATATATTGTTAAATTTTTATATTTGTATAATGGTATATATTTGTTTTTTCACAATCCAGGCTGTTAGGTTTACTAGAAGGATTGAAGCAATTATTCGGTAAGTCTAACGACTTAGGTTGTGAAATCCATATTTTTTTTTAATATTCAACCACAAACGACGATTTTTAATATGGTACGGGTTAGATTACGCTACTACTCAATTCTATGCATAGACAAGGAACTGCACCCGAAATTCCATTTCGGTCCCTGTAGATCAAAAGGCCATATATTAAATTGTTCAGCTGCAATTGGATCTATCAAGTCACGGAATGTGACTAGTAAAATGTTTGTAAATGTTTGTAAAAATTTAAATGTTTGTGTCTGAGATCCTAGGAAATATTTAAATATTTTCGTTTTAGTTTATTGATTAAGAAAGTTGCCTCGTAAAAGAAACAGAACTGGCATTTTTTAAATTGTCCTTTTCATAAAAGCTATTTTGTTGAATATCTCATAACAACAGCCATCAGTGTATACCAACAACTATTGCAAACGGTCCGATTAATTTTGAATACATTCTATACTTTAATGATATAAACTATTAATTTGAACTCCTTTATTATAGAATGAAATTAATGTAAAGAAAAACTGAATGGAAAATATCAAGCAAAAAATAAATTGAATCTGTTAGAAAAAATATTCTGTAAGCTTTGATACACTTCATAAGCCGTAAATCATGAGGGGATTTAATTACAGACCGCGGATTTTTTCTTATAATTGCATCCTACGTATTAAACACGGGAATAAAAATAATTAAAAGAAATACTTATACATTACAATACGTTTCATTAAAAATGAAACTAAAATATCAAATAAATTTATATTAAAAAAGAGATTTAAAAAAGGCTGAATTATTACACATTATAAAAAGCAACTAGTCATTTAGCATAATATTAGCTAAACAGAAGGTTTTTCTTTTTTTCTTTTCATAATCATATTTAAATATGACGGTATTTTTTTAACTAATGAACATTATATTTGTCTTCTTATTATTTATTTTAACTACAAGTAATACTTGGTGATAAAAAAATCACACATATTAAAATTCGATAATATAATTTAGCAAGACATTGGAATAGTAGATTTTTTTTTCAATTGAGACTTTAACAATTCATCACAAACGCATTAGAAATACCGTTAACTATTTTTAATTCGTCAAACAACCATTACATACCTCTTTTATCAATCAGAGAACATGAAGCTGTCTTAGTATGAAATATATTTTATATTAAAGCAATTATATCTCTATTCTACTGAGAAAATGAATTGTGAGGATTATATTATTTATTATTTTATTATAATTACGTCACTTAATGATTTCAATTTATGTCCCAAACAAATCAACTTCCATTCCAAAGAATCGAACTCTTGTGTTTGACCATGTTTATAAAATTGCAGATTCTAGAATTTCGGCATCTGGCATTCTGCCGATTTCGCTTGTCTGAGTACGATTATTTGTAGAAGTAGAGTAAGTGTATAGCATTTTATATTTTTCATCTTTGGTGCAGGTTGAAATACAGTTTGATAATGATTTTAGGTACAGTTTAAATTTGTAGATTAATGTGTTCCGAGTAGATATTGCATTGGTAGTATAGTAAATATTTTTTGTATGTATTTGATTGTAGCGTCATATAAACTATTCATTGGCATATTTATGACCACCTGCTAATATCCAGAAAAACCGAGATTGACTCAATAAGGTGTTGAATGCTTGGTGGAGGTATTTGGAGCCATGCAGACTGCAGTGCTTCTGACATTTGCCGGTAGGTACGTGATAGTGGATCCAATCGTCTAACATGTCGATCGAGGTGGTCCCGAATGTACTCATATAGGGTTAAGATCTGAGAAATTTGGAGGCTAGGAAAGTAATTGGAAAACTCGGTTGTGCTCTTTTAACCTCTCGCGAATAATTTTGGCGGTATGACAGGTCGTATTGTCCTGTTGAGAAATCATATCGGTCATAAGGAAGACATCCAACATAAACGGGGATACTTGATCGACAATGATGGATAGATGCCCAAATCTGCCGATAGTGTCTTCTACAGGAATTAAGGAACCCAGAGCAGACCAAAAATTATTCCTCGGACAATAGCTCGCCACGAGCATGTTTACGTCCAACAATAGTTGCTGGGTGATTGTTGTCGTTGGTTTCACTCCTCACACGCCAACGTCCATCAATTCGTTGGAGCTGAAAACGTGACGTCAGAGAAGGCAGCGTTGTACCAGTTGGTGCAAGTCCAATTCGTCCAATTAGTATCCCTGTACAAATATCAGACGTTGTTCGCGATGACCTTTTTGAGCATGGATGTATTCACCAGTCGTCTGCTTCAGAGCAAGGTTATTATATATATAAGTTTACGCCACTTCAGCTCTATCCAATGAGAGCACGTAAAGACGTAACGTCACTTGGAGTAAAATGTCAGGAACGGCCCGGTAAAATCCAATGTTAAAGGATAGTAGCAAAATTATTTTAATCATTTTTTTTTGTAATTTAAAATATGAAATAAATACTTTAATAACATTAATTTTACTAGAACACAACCGTATGCAGTACTGCTTTTTTTTTGGAAGGATACATAATAAAACTGTATTTCCCTTTCTGAAAAATATAAATCATCTGAAAGTTTCGTTTCGCTTTTTGAAACCAGTCAATGTTATTACTAGAGGCGATGTTATTTTTAATGAATTTGGTTTTAAATACGTGAATATACAGAAATATGTTCGGAAAGTTTTCTATACAAGCAATCATTCTAAAATTTTCATTATACACAAATAAACATCGCGTAATTTCTTTCTAAATGCATATAAATAAAGTTATTTTCTATTATATTATCTCTAATAATTGAATATCAAAACAATAATTAAAACGATAACACTAAGAGTTTTATGTCTTTTTAGGAGGGGAATGTACTTATGCCTAACTAGTAAAAACTTTAAGTGATGCTTTTATAGTGAAGAACTTATATTATTGCAAAACTCTTGAGTTTATTAGTTTTTTTAGATCAAAAATGGAATTTATATGAAATCGAAATTCAATGTAAACATATAAAAATATGGAAACTAATCGTTTAACACACACACTATGATGCCAACGGCCGTACCGTGCTGAAAACACCGGTTCTCGTTAGATCGCCGAAGTCAAGCAGCATCGGGCGCGGTTAGTACTTGGTGGGTGACCACCTCGGAACACCGCGTGCTGTTGGCCATCTCGGGTGCGGTATCCCCGTGGTTTGCGCGCTAGATTTGCACGCTGCCACAAATGCCGCCGTGTTCATGCGGAGTACGATCACGTTAAACATGTGGGTCCGTAACTCCTTCCGAGAGGTTGGTGGTAGGGGAAGGAGGGTACGGTCCCTGTGGATGCCTCCCCCACTGGGTTCCGGTCTAAATTGGGTGGCACTTCCCGGCCGTCCATACAGTTACCTTACACCTTTCTGGTAGGTCGGACGGTCTGGGTCTCAACAACAACACACACTATGATATACTTTCAGAATAATAAATTAAATGTATTATAGTATATTGATTCATGATGAAAAATATAACAGCAAGCAAATTATATCTTTACATTTATTTTTAACTTACTATGGTTAAACATCTTCATCAGACTATAACTTCTTATTTTCAATCTTCAGATATACATCAGACATTTCACACTAGCAAATCAACCAAAACAAAGTAGAAAATTTTGAAATAATCCTATTTTATATCAGTTATAGGTTAACTAGTCACAAGAGAGTCTAGATGCACATTTAATTGTGCCATTATTCAAATGTCTTGAGAAATCTAGAGTTGCAATAGCACAATCGTTTGGCATATCGATATTTGCTCCACAAAACGGATAAGGCGATGATTTTAGATAGTAGAAAGAATAAGTTAGCCTTAATAAAAACTGTTTAGTTTTAAATCAATACAAAGTTTACGTAAAAAGGTACGTAAGAAACGATAGTTCAACAACAACCACGTTGGGTTGGATTTAAATAGCAATAATAAAATATTTCGCCGGCACTCTCAGGCGCCGGTTAACGCTCGCCTGCCGAGCCCCCTTGTGCCGTTCACTGCAAATAAATTTCATCTCACGTCACAGATGATGTTCGTGCACCCCCCTGCTTCAGAGTCCCATTCGCAGCAGGGTTCGTTTGAATGCAACCCTGGTTCGTTTGCATGGTGAGTTGCTCCAAAGTAGGGTACCATTCCTTTGATTTCGCCCTGGTATCTCTTTCACCCCCTCCTATTGAATATTCCCCCTGATATTCATTTTTATTTTCCTTTGATATTGCCCCAAACTCTCTTTCGCCCCCTCCTTTTGTATATTATCCTTTTACATGTATCGTATAATTCCAATCTTGATAACAATTTTGCATTGTATTAAACCTAGTTAGCTGTTGTGCCTCAACCTAGATATATATTTGCATTCTTTATTTCTTTGATAGTGCCCTGTTCTTTCTTTCGTCACCTCTTATTGTAAATTCACCTGTTTTTTTCTTTTTGTATTTCCCTTTGATTGTGCCCTGGTCACTTTTTCGCCCCCTCCTTCTGTATATTCCCCTGGTTGTTTCGTTCCTTTTTCCTACTTTGCGCCCTGTTCTTTCTTTCGTCCCATCCTCCTGTATACTACCCTGGATTTTTCTTTTATTTGTATCCTTTTTTTGTGCCCTGGTCTCTCTTTCGTCTCTCCTTCTGTATACTCATCTTTATATATATATTTTCCTTAAAAACATAGAAATTTTGTATAGCTCAAACTTGAAATAGCAATTCAACTGAATATATATTATATACTTGTATATTTTAACTTTTGTAATCACTGTATATAAGCTTTATATGTGTTTGTTATTTTGTTTGTTTGTTATTGGGTTTTCCCCTTCAAGGGTTTTCCCCTCTTTCAATTTTTCTCTTTTTGTCTAGTTTGTTTCCCTGTGTTACATGTTTGTCGCTGCCTCTCTTCTGTAAACTTCTGTATATATAATTCAAAGTATAATCTTATGCTGTAACCTTTGAATTTAAAATAAAATTTTGCAGTTCTGTGACCTTGGAGGCCGGCTTCCGCTGACCTCGTCTTCCGGTGACTCATTAAGCTGCTATACACCTCTGGGTCAGTCCAGTGGCCTGGTGTTCAACAGTATGATGCCAATCGACCCGTATCAACCAGTGCACGCGATATTGACCTCTCACATCAACGGCTCGTGGTGTTTTCCTGTTACCAGGTCGAGTGTTTAAAATTGCTCTATTCTTCCAATCACTGTATGCGTTAACCACATTAGCACTTGAACAGTTCATATACTCAGACCGTGAACAGTTCACAAAGTGCTGTCGCCGTTGGCCCGGTAGCCAATGATCAAGCCTTTTTTTCCACATCTGTTAAATCACGTTGTTTTACCATGACAGCCACGGTTGTTATTCCGACAAGTTGCTGACATCCCACCTTATATACCCACGAAATTTGACCTTCACATGTGGATTTTTTCATTGTCACTCCTTAGCATCAGAGGTAGGAGGTGGTCATAATAATGTGACTCCAATCGTTATATATGTTTTGGGTTTTGAACAAGATCAGTTATAAATACAGTTTTTTTAAATTTTAATTGGCGTCACTTGTTTGAAGAATTCTAGTAGTTAGATGTTTATTTCAGATTGAAGTCAATTTAGAAATTCAATCTTCGATAAATATCTTGTATAACGAAGAATCAAAACTCAGAACCCGAGTAGGTTAACACCTTTCAAAATGGAAGAGTTTCAGAAAAATACCCATGTTTTAAAATTTAGAACAATTCAACATTTGCAAGGTTAATAAAGCATTTTCGAGAAACTGTATATATTGCAAACAAAGCATGCATTGACAGGCCTTCCATTTTTACTTAAGATAAATTGTTGAAATAGAGAATGCGTTGCGGAAACTTTTCAACGAGCTCTTATTGAAAAGTGTTATTGAAAAGTGTTATAGAAGAGTGTTATGAAACTCTTCAATAACACACTGCTATAACAGAATGGCTTGAGAAATACTAATTTAAAATTTTCTTTTGCTTTGGAAAAACCATGTTTTTCAATTGATGAGTTATATTTCTGTAAATATCGTCTAACATATTAAAAATAGCATTTGATAATTACTTTCGTTATATACATAATGTATAAGGAAATTATTGTGACGAGGTCGAAAATTCGAATTCGAGTTTTCGACGGGAGAGCACGTTTCAAGCATCCCAGATCACGAATCAAACATTTTTGAGGTGATGTTTGATTGTGTGTGTGTATGTGTGATAGTATGTGTGTGGTTGTGTGTGTGTGTGTGTGTGTGTGTGTGTATCTGCGAGTCTGTGTAGACGATATCTCTCGAACGAATGGAGCGATTCGAATGAAATTTGGTTCAAAAATCACAATCCGTGAATACTGGAAGCCTACTCTTTTTAAACGCAATCAAATGTTCAGAACTCCCCTAAATTTTTAAGTGACATTTTGAAAAAATCATCAAAAATTCAAAACCTTTAACAAAGTTACGTAAATAGATATTACTTATGTCATTTTTCATTAGAAAACGATTGACATAAATTTTAGAACACTGACATGAACCGTTCTCGAGATATTGCACATTTTTCAAAAAAATTATCAAAAAGTGATATAAAATAAAAAAGAAATATTTCCTATTGAGAAACATGTTCACTTTTCATATGTAATACCATGCAATAAATTTGGTGACATCATTCTTGTGGATCTAGCTCATTCCATTCATGAGAAAAAATATTTTGAGTAATAATTTTGTATTTGAACGTCAATAGTCATTTATCTGGTATAAGAGTATCTTATTTCTCCGTCCATAACGCTTGGCGAGTTTTGGCGACAATTTTGCCGGAATATCACCAACTTGGCGACTCTTGAAATGTGCAAAATTAACGAAAACCTCATCAAATAGATAAAAATGACGCTAAATCAATGAAAATGGCGACTAATTGAAGAAAATTCGGCTGAGGTACTATAGAAGACCTGACTGGCAACCCCACTGCCCCTGGTCATCATTGGTCAAGCCATCTGTAGCATTTTAAACTGTGGGCAGTAGCTGAGCCGGGATGGGTCTTCTCCCCACACCTGTCACATCCAATTAGCGGTTATGAATGATGCCTCTGTCCGAGATGGGTGGGTCTTTTTAAAGCAGGGTGTGATTTGTACTTAAATTTATGTCAACTAAAGAAGGGAGCATCTACTCATTTTATTCCGCGAAAAGAGTTTTTTTCGACAATACAAATTTAGAGGATAATAAATAAATAAAGATTAGGTACATGTTTTCAAACAAAGGGAACATTCTCTTATTTCACATTGTAAATAAAGGATAATACAGAATAATTGAATAATTTAAATTTTAATGTATTTATTTAGGGAAAATTATATTTTTATAGCATTGCTGAAATCAGGACATAGTTCTAATGAAAGAATATTTCTAGACACATTAGCTTTTTTCAAACGAAGGGTACTCTTTTCACTTACTTCATATTGAAAATTTTGGACAATACAGGATAACTGAATAATTTTAATTTTACTGTATTTTTTGAGAAGAAAATCATGTTTTTATAGCATTGCTAAAATCAGGACAAGCGTTGGTTCAAGGGCTTTCGGCCCAGACCGCTCGATCTACCCGAAAGTGTTGAAGGTGAAAATTAGGCTTCGTTGTAGAAATAATCGAAGTTTGATGATCATTTAAACTCAAATATATTGTACTTGCGTTGTTGCAGAATGTAGATGTATTTGTATGTATTTGATGTATGCAGAATGTAGTTGTATTAGAATTGCTGTATTTTTTCAACGCAAAAGTATTTAGATCATGGAGTCTGCATAGCGATATGAATGAAATTGATTTATATAAATATTCATTGATTTTATATAAAGAAGGACGATTTTTTTCGAAGAAGTTTTAAGCATAGAGTTTAATTACTTGCAGTTCCATGGTCATAATATTTAAATAAAATAATTATTATAGTATTGTGATGAATGAAATGAATGGGAAAATGTTATGAATGAAATGCTGTTTTTATAGAGAGATCCAGGCGTGTTATTTTTTCTATGACGTCATTTGAATGAATTTCAGTCGTTTTCGATGAAGTTTTCAAATATAATAAATTATCGTAGTATTATGATAGTTTTAAAAATATTACCGAAGAATGCATTGCATTTTAGAGATGTTTAAACCAGGCAATTTATATTTCAATGCCGTCATTTGAATGAAGTTCTTTTTTTCCGATGAAGATTTAAGTTTTCAAATATAATAAATTAATGTAGTATTGTGATAAGTTTTGAAATATTACTTAGGAATGTATTGCATTTTAGAGATGTTTAAATAAAATTGCATTGGAGTTGGAAAGTGTTTCATAATCAATGATTTAAGCATGATTGATCTTTTTTGTTTTTTTTTATTTTAAAGTGTCCGTAAGCATAACTTGTAATGCCGTCTTCATGTAAGATGTAAATATCTTTTGTGATCAATAGGAGACAAAGCCACCTTGTTCTGGCATATAGTGAATAGTTTATGATGGCTGCTATCAATTTTAATCTATTCTTCCATGATAGGTCTAACATTCAACAGGCACTGTCTATAATCACTGTGCGTAATTTTCCGGGCAACCACATGCGTAGAAACAGCTTTAGCTCTTTTCTTTTCTCCAGCAGATGATAGAATAGAGTACATCTTAGGTCTAAGTCCTATAAACTCTTGAATGTGGATTGAATTCAGTTCATCTTTAAAGTATCCAATACGTTTTTTATTCCCTTTACTAAAAAGAGGACGGTCTTTGGGGTAGTCACAAAAATCATACAGCTGCTTATGCTGTCTCATATCTTCATAGATATCAGCAGTTTGAATTTCACAAGCCAATGAATCAGTATCGGTAAAGAGAAGTGAAGCTTTTTCACCATATTGGCATTCCTTCCGAGAGGTTGGTGGTAGGGGAAAGAGGGTACGGTCTCTGTGGATGCCTCCCCCACTGGGTTCCGGTCTAAATTGGGTGGCACATCCCGGCCGTCCAAACAGTTACCTTACACCTTTCTGGTAGGTCGGACGGTCTGGGTCTCAACAACCATATTGGCTTTTAATATGCTTATAATGGAACTCGTACATGAGTAGCTTGGACAGCCAGATAGTAAAGCCAACGTATATAGGCCAATTTATTAAAATGCAACTCCTCACACGCTCGATACCCACCAGATCTTTGCTAAAAATCCTGCTAGCTCTATAAGCTGGGGATGCCACCATTTTCAGGGCTCGCTTTGAAGAATTCACTAACTCAACATTCACTCGATTTCGAAGATTTTCCATGGTTTTTCCAAACACAGCATGCAATTTGAAGAAATCTTTCTCAAAATTTGTCTTCGCAAATTTTCTCTTTTCTGTATTAAATTGGATGTATCTCTAACCAGGGCTTCTGATTAAATTGAATAAAGATTTAAAAAAAAACACTTTTAAAAAATATTAAGCGTGAAGTATTTTTCATATAGCATACATCTAATCTATATAAATAAAATTGGAAATCTGTCTGTCTGGCTATTTGTCTCATCATCACAGGAGAACTGCTGAACCGAATTTCATGAAATTTTGTGAGTAGTCTTGGAATAGCTCCACTTAAAATTTAGTTCATGTTTCAAGTTTCTAGGATCAATAATTGTTTAGATGTAATCAATAATTGTAAAAATGTACAGGTAAACCTTCCATAGACATAGCATTATACAGACGATATTTCTTCCCGTAATTTTATTTGAAGAAAGTGATAGCATGTCGCTTAGCAACGGATTTAAATCCAATTTGTTTATGCAGCAGACGATTTTTGTTGAGTCTTCTCCGATTTAAATACTAAAGAAATGTATATAAAATAAATGCTATCGAAATTGCACTTTTGACTGGATTATATCAATTACTGTCTTCCGGTTTAAACATTATTATTATTGATATTTTCAATTTATTACGTCACTGTTTTATTTTGACAAAAATTGTTGAAACTCATATATTGCACATAGTACGGGTAATCTCCTGCAAATCTTTGCCAAAATAAAACAGAGGACATAGTAAATTGAAAATAGTAATAAACTCTGCAACACACGAATTTCTAAAATCTTTGTCAGAATAACACTAATCCCCGAATCCAATAATCGTGGAAAGCAAAAACAATGGTTTATAACGCCCCCCCCCACACACACACAAGCACAAACACACAAATAAACGGATTTTCAATCACACACACACACAGAGAGAGAGAGAGAGAGAGAGACGTTACTTAAAAAAATGTTTTTTTTCGTTTCTATAGATTACGATTTCTATAGATTACGATTTCGTTTCTATAGAAACGATGGCCTATAACGCACGCTCGCACACACACACACACACACACACACAGACGCCGCCCCCACACACAAACACACAAATAAACAGATTTTCAATTTATGCGCACGCCCCTCCCCCCACACAAACACGTTTCTATAGATTATTCATTGAATGGAAAGCAAAAACGATGTCCTATAACGTCCAAATGAAATTAGTGAATACCCCCTTTATGTCAGCTGAACTACTTAATTTTAATACATGACCCTTCCCTCAGACATTGTGAAATCACTCCCACCTAATCTTCGACCCTTCCTTTCCACATTGTTCAACTAGCCACTTGGATCCTTATTCTCATTTGAGCCCCCAAGTCGCAATGTCATAGGTCACGTCTAGTCGCTCCCAGAAATGGCCCCCAGATTTGGCATGAAATCAGGTAGATTTGGCATGAAATCAGGTCTCTTACAGTACCTGAGCCGAAAATTCAATATCTTGGATAGGATATAAGTATATACTATAAGAATAACATTTTGTTAACTGTAAAAGTAGTCGATTCTTTGCATTATATACGGAAAGTCATGTATTGCTCACATCAGATTTTTTCTAATATATATTTGCAGGTATATAAGTACAACATAATTGAAAAATATTAAAATACTTCAATTCCGTGGTAAATTATATGCTTTTAAAATGTGATGTGCGGGAATTTTTAATCTCAATATGCATTGTTAGTGTTGTGATGAGATTTCTATAAATCTCGTCACTCTTCTAAAAACCATAAAATCACTATTATATTTCAATTAATATATTTTAAAGAGCATATTAATATATTTAATCCTGTCTAATTTTCCCTCTTGTCTTTTAAAAATATATCACATTCTACAAATTATCTGTGGAAAAAGAATACATTTTTACGCCATTTTTATATCAATCTGTAAAGCGCACTCAGAGAGAGAAGTATATTTATGACCGTTAAATTCAAGCTCTAGTTCCCGGACAGAGCGGATGTCTGATATAGAGGCTTTGCTCTCTGCATGGTAAAAAAATCTGATGTGGGCAACACATGACTTTCCTTATATAATGAAATGAATTTACTACTTTTACAGTAAAATAAATAGGTTTTTCTTCTAGTAGATACTAATATCCTGTCCAAGATATTGACTTTTCGACAATTAGTCGTCATTTTCATTGATTATCGTCATTTTTATCCATTTGGCGAGATTTTCCTTAATTTGGCAACATTTCAAAAAGTCGCCAAGTTGGCGACATTCCGCCAATTTTGTCGCCAAAATCTCGCCAAGCGTTATGGACAAAGAAATAAGTTATATATATATATATATATATATATATATATATATATATATAACTTATTAGATATTGAATTTTCGACATATATTATATAACTATTATTATATATTTATATATTATATAACTTATTAGATATTGAATTTTCCACAATTAGTCGTCATTTTCATTGATTTAGCGTCGTTTTTATCCATTTGGCGAGATTTTCGCTAATTTGGCAACATTTCAAAAAGTCGCCAAGTTGGCGACATTCCGCCAATTTCGTCGCCAAAATCTCGCCAAGCGTTATGAACGAAGAAATAAGTTATTCTTACAGCAGATAAATTGGCGTTCAAATGCAAAGTACTACTCAAAGTATCTTTTTTCATGAATGGAACGAGCTAGATCCACGAGAATGATGTCACCCAATTTATCGCATGATATTATATATGAAAAGTGAACATGTTTCTCAATAGGAAATATTTTTTTTCTATTTTATTTGACTTTTTGATAATTTTTTTGAAAAATGTGCAATATCTCGAGAACGGTTCATGTTAGCGTTCTAAAATTTATGTCAATCGTTTTCTAATGAAAAATTACATAAGGAATGTCTATTTACGTAACTTTATTATTGGTTTTGATTTTTTGACGATTTTTTCAAAATTTCATTCGAAAATTTAGGGGGGTTCTGAACATTCGATTGCGTATAAAAACAATAGGCTTCCAGTGTTTACAGATTGTGATTTTTGTACCAAATTTGGTTCGAATCGGTCCATTCGTTCATCAGTTATCGTCTCCACAGGCCCACTGACACACACACACACACACACACACATACACACACACATACTTTCACACACACACACACACACAGACATCACTTCAAAAATGTTTGATTCGTGATCAGGGATGCTTGAAACGTGCTCTCCCGTCGAAAACTCGAATTCGAATTTTCGACCCCGTCACAATACTTTCCTTATACATTATGTATATAAGGAAAGTAATTAGTACAAGGTTTCCATTTTCCACAGAATTGTTCTTCAGCGAAAAGCGACAAAAGTCGGGACCTGTCGTCGAGATTAGGAATAAATCGAGACCTCGTTGCGAGTATCGGCTGTTAAAGTTTGAAACAAATTGCTATTGGCCCAATCCAATAAATAGTCTTCTTGCAGGTCCGATTTGGAAGCTGTCGGACTTGCGAATTTCGGTATAAAAGGAGTGTCTTGGAAAATTCGGGGCGCTCTTCCCTGTCTGGTTACTGACGACTCCAGGTGGGACTGTATTTTACGTTGCTCGACAGAGTGCGGGATTCGACACCATGTCGATCCTGGATTCTGTGGGCATGGGGAAGGGTCGATGCCACCGATGGACATCGCTGGAAGATCCACCGACCCGCTGGTCAAGTCAGGAACATCGTCGCCTATTTACTTCATGATAACTTCGACTACGACGACGACAGACCGAGATCGACCCGAGATCTTTTCTCCCGGATCTGAATGTTGGAGAAAGAAGGAGCAAAATGTTGCCGAACCCTGACCGGACCTATGGAGTCCTACTGCATGTAGATGTGCCGGTTTTACACTAGTACGGTTTTTTTCCGAGGGCTATACGGCGGAAGTATGTACCTAAATTCCTCTCAACAACTACATGTCCGGAGGTAAGAATGTTGACCTCACTCTACTACAACACACTTATCTCTGCGGAAGCAAAATCGTAAATTTCTACATAAACCTAAAGTATATGCTGGCTTCCGTCTTCAAATTATATCTGCATTGAGTAACTTCAAATTGGATTTATATACTATTCTAAATGAATATCTTGCTATTCTAAATTTGTATTTAAGTAATTTCTCTGAGTGCGTTGCTCCCTGTGTTTCTGAGACCATACCATTTCGTTTTAATGTAAATTAAAATGTAAGTCTTGCTTTGCCACTTTTATCATTATAATATTAAATGATATATAATTTCGGCAGTGCCCGTGACAGGTTAAGGTAATATCGTAGGTCCTGTGTCTAGTGACTTCTATTGTGCTGATAGTATTCAACTAATTGTTTAATATTTAACTTCAAATCTAATTACGTTATTTCAATAAAAGAGAGTAATTTAATTTACATTGGTGTGTTTATTTAAGTCATCTTAATTGTACTTGTTATAAGTGTTTTCAGCTGATGTTGACGCCTTACAAGGTAAGGGTTTGTTATTGTACTTAGTATCTAGCATCAGGTCATCCTGGAATTTATTCCTGGACGAGAGTGTTTCGAACTAGAACCTGGGTTTAAAACTAGATTGGGTTGTGCCATAGAAATATCACAGATTTGCATCTTATTTATGTCATACATACAATTATCTTATTTATCCTTTTATCTTCGTATTACATAAAATGTATATATGTTGGCACACACCTGTGTATCTTGGCACACACCTTTGGTGACACACACATGTCGTTATGACATTAGGGATTGATTGCAGTCATGTTCAAAATAGTGGATTCCTCAAAGAATGGAAATATACTGTCAAATTTATATATAGCAATATCTGGGATTTGTGAATATTGGTTATGGCAACAGTGATATTATCTCTTATTGTTGTATCTGTGGTGTCCCTGCTGTCTTCCCGGATCAGTGCGTGAGATGTATGGTAAATGTGAGTAAGTATATCATGACAGTGCGTTAGTGCGTCTGTGACCAAATTTAAATACATGCAAATTCTGATCTATTACTGTTTATATGTTATAAAAAGTAAATCGCTTTTTATTATTCGTAAAGTATTTATATTTAATTAAGAAAATCCGTATTTTAAGAATTAAAATGAAAAAATGATATAAAAGTATAATCAGTATAAAATGCAGAGTTCTCACTCATTCATAATCGAACTTTTCTTTTAATTTGATAGATTGATGTTTGCAATGAAATAAAAGTATTAAAGATTTAATTTATTTTTAAGTATTTAATTTAAAAAATTAAAACTTTTAATTTCCTGAAAAATATTCCTTAATCCTATATTAGCACATTAAACAGCTGTTTGCATGCACAGAAGCATGTAATCTGGGAAATCATGTTATTTATATGTTTTCCTAGACGGCATGCCAGGGTTCCGGAAATGATATATAGTAGATGATTACAATGAGTTGATGATTATAATGAGTAGATCATTGCAAATGATACAGGAAATCGTAAGCCGTTGCAAAAATTGTCTTGTTTTGTAAATAATTCAAGAAATGCATTTTTTTTAAATTTTCTAATGCTTTGTGTACATACTAAGTACACTAAATAAACATCCTCATCCAAGAACCATACACGTTGAGGACTCACTTTTAAAATCATGGTATATACACACTATCACACTTATTAGCATATTAACATGGATTGACGTTTTTCAATAATGTTTAAGGATATCTTTAAGGTCTAACACTTGTAACTCTTCCATAGACAACACACAGACGAAGAATCTTCTATGAAAGAAAGAATGATTTCTTATGATGAAAATTCGTCCGCAATTTAATTTTTTCTAAAATAAATGCAATTGTACCGTAAGATTGTTTTTAAGATTTATCTTGGACTCATCCCAATACCTTCCCCTTTATATATATATATATATATATATATATATATATATATATATATATATATATATATATATATATATATATATATATTTATCTAGTGTTGTGAATAAACAGAAAGGAAAATAAAATCAATATTATATTTGCTTTAAGATAATTTATTTGATCACACAAATTTTCTAACCACTGTTCGGAGGAGTTGGATCTTACAGGAGTTGGTGCAAGATACTCAGAGACGTATTTAATTGGTTTAAGATCGAAAAACCCAGGATATACCATGCACCATGATATGTAACCTTTGGTTAAATAATATACGGAATATGGTATATTGGCAATATGCTGTTGTTAAGTTTTCATAGTTTTCTTTCCAGGTAATGCCAATATGTATTTCTCTTTTAATTGCCATACTAAGATATGGTGGCCATATGAATTAGAATCCAAAGCAGTACGCTTGATAACTAAAGGGGTAAGGCTAAAAACACTTACAATTGTATAACAATTTAAAATATTGTTTCTGAAAGATACGTTGATGTTATTATATTTATAGACATATAGAAGGAAAAGTTGTATTAAAATTATTTTAAAATATAAAATTATTTCTGAAAAAAATGAAACATTTATCCGTGTACATGAATGTAAAAACAAAAACTTCATTGATTATCTAAACATTACAAAGTAACACAGGCAGAAAAATTGCTCTTGGCAAATATCCACGCACTTAAAGCATATACATGTTTGGACATACGTATTTCAAAAACAGTGTCATTTTTTTTATATTTTATCATTAACAAGTTTAAAATTATTGTCACTTAAAATTGACTCTAAACAGTGTCATTTAAAACAAAATGTTTGGAACGAGAAGGTAGGATTAATAATAAAAGAAGGCAGATTTAGATCTCGTTCAATCTGCTTAAATTTGACCCTGTGATATAAGTATATCTATCATACTTACTATGTGCAATTGACGTTACATTGTTGTTGAGACCCAGATCGTCCAACCTACCAGAAAGGTGTAAGGTAACTGTTTAGATGGCCAGGAATAGCCATCTAATTTAGACCGGAATTCAGTGGGGGAGGCATCCACAGGGACCGTACCCTCCTTCCTCTAATACCAGCCTCTCGGAAGGACTTGACGTTTAACTTGACCCACATGTTTAACTTGATCGTACTCCACGTTAACACGGCAGCAGTTTTGGCAGCGGAGGGACTCCAACCCTGGCCTACCGAGTGCAGTTCCCTCGCGCTAACCACTGGGCTACCGTGCCCTTGTCGTTACTTTGTGTAATTGCCATAATACTGTGTATCGTAATTGTCAAAATTGGAAAATAAATTTAATGTTTTCCACATTTTGAACTAAAGAACTGCAAAACTATCATTTTACACACAACGATTCCATATCTTTGCGATACATTAGTAACTACGTATTCCTATATAATATGACTACAAACTCCGTTCACAACATTTTTATGTCATTGAGGAAAGTAAAATACACTTGGTTCACTGAGCAAATTTAACAGAAAGAAAGCACTATCAATTTTTCGAATTTTTTAAAGGGATTGCTTTTCATAACGTATAAATCATATGAAAAACGAACAATTACTTTATTTGCAATTCTGACTCGAATCCACATAAAAGCCACAGACTGTTAATCTTGACTTCCTGAGCTCAGAATATTGCACTTTACTGGATTCCATTTATCAGAATCTCTGCAAAAATTTTTTGGGGAAGACTGAAATCTGATTAAGAACCTTAAAAGTTTTTATTATCAATCATAGAGTTTTACTTTCAAAATCTTTCTCCTTCCCCCACAAGAAAGCAAAAACTATTCAGAAATGAGTTCTGTGCAATGTTTCACTAAAATTAGATAAATGATGAATAAGTCCTTATGAAATATCTCAATAAATAAGTTTTCGGAAAAAAATAGCTTAATCATGTGATATGAGATATCTTAATAAGTTAGTTTTTGGAAAAAAAGGGTTTGATCATGTGATATGAAATATCTCAATAAATTAGTTTTTGGAAAAAAAATAGTTTGAGCATGTGATATGAAATATATCAATAAATTAGTTTTTGGAAAAAAATAGTTTGATCATGTGATATGAAATATCTCAATAAATTAGTTTAAAAAAAAATAGTTTGATCATGCGATATGAAATATCTCAATAAATCGGTTTTTGGAAAAAAATAGTTTGATCATGTGATATGAAATATATCAATAAATTAGTTTTGGGAAAAATTGTTTGGTCATGTGATATGAAATATCTCAATAAATCAGTTTTCGGAAAAAAATAGTTTGATCATGTGATATGAAATATCTCAATAATTTAGTTTTTCGAAAAAAAAAAGTTTGATCATGTGATATGAAATATCTCAATAAATTAGATTTTGGAAAAAATAGTTTGATCATATGATCTGAAATATCTCAATAAATTAGTTTTTGGAAAAAAATAGTTTGATCATGCGATATGAAATATCTCAATAAATCGGTTTTTGGAAAAAAAAATAGTTTGATCATGTGATATGAAATATCTCAATAAATTAGTTTTTGGAAAAATAGTTTGGTCATGTGATATGAAATATCTCAATAAATTAGTTTTGGGAAAAAAATAGTTTGATCGTGTGATACGAAATATCTCAATAATTTAGTTTTTCAAAAAAAAATAGTTTGATCATGTGATATGAAATATCTCAATAAATTAGATTTTGGAAAAAATGGTTTGATCATGTGATCTGAAATATCTCAATAAATTAGTTTTTGGAAAAAATAGTTTGATCATGCGATATGAAATATCTCAATAAATTAGTTTTTGAAAAAAAATAGTTTGATCATGCGATATGAAATATCTCAATAAATCGTTTTTTGGAAAAAAATAGTGTTTGATCATGTGATATGAAATGTCTCAATAAATTGAGATATTTCATATCACAATTTAATCGCATGTTCAAACTATTTTATTACATGATCAAATTATCACATGAAATTAAATCAAATCAATTATCACATCAAATTATATCATGCTTTTATTATCACATGATCAAACTATATTTACTAATCAACATGATCAAACTATTTTTTTCCAAATTAGTTTTTGGAAAAAATAGTTTGATCATGTGATATGAAATATCTCAATAATTTAGTTTTCGAAAAAATAGTTTGTTCATGTGATATGAAATGTCTCAAATTAGTTTTTAGAAAAACAGAGTTTGATACTGTGATATGAAATATCTCAATAAATTAGTTTTTAGAAAAAAAATAGTTTGATCATGTGATATGAACGTTTAGAACCAAAACAAAAGAAATTTAGTCAGAATATATATATTTCTGCAGTTTGCAAAATTTTAAAATAGATCATGTCGCTCAAATAAAGACAAAATGGACTTTTGTTTCACGTATTGCAATTTTATTGCTTTGAGAAATATTTTAACTTGGTCATGCAAGTATGTGACTTTCTATTTTCATGAAAATTGAAAGAATGATTTTTGAAGAACATTGTAGCATTGTACCCTGAGGAGTCGCCATGCCCGAAGCTGGCAAGTATAGATTATAATGAAAAACAACGATTAACAAACATCGATTTCAGAGGTATATGGTTAAGCTCTCAAGAAAGATAAATAATTGGTTTCTCTTAAAACCGCCTGACAGTTAAGAAAAGCGAAAAAAAATTAACTGGAGTGTAATTGAACTCTACTTTATCATATAAAAATTCATTTTTGTAGTTTAATTTTCAAATTTTACAAGAATATTTATAAAAATTCGGTATAATGGATCCAAATGATTACAATTATAGCGTGTTACCCCTGAAAAAATTTTTTTCGATTGATACCATATTTGACAATACTCCCCCGGGGGCGGGTAACTTGCCCCCCGAAGAGGGGCTATTGGCGTGAAAAGCAAAAAACAAATTGCGGCTATTTTTGCAGCAATGATTGAGACTATAAAGTCTCGTGATCATTTAGCCTCAAATAACCCTTTTATGCTTGATTATGTTAAATTTTGTCTTATGCTGTTATGTAAAAAAAAATATAAATTTTCAAATAAATTTTGAAATTTTAGATTAAATTGAAAAAAAACTGTATCCAGTTCTAGATTTCTTGATTAAAAAGACGGATATACATTTAACTGAAATTATATTAATATTTGTAGCAGCTATCGTGTTCACAAGAAATCCACCACAGACATACAAATACACATATATACATACATACAGAGAGACATCACTCAATAAAGAGTCAAAACTTGTTCAGGAGGCTTTAAAAAATGCATTGGCATCAACAAAATTGAAATCGAAAATTTTCGTTGAAACAACACTTTTTAACACTTTACAACATAGTTGAAAAGTGTTAATGACTTTGTTCATTCTGTCTGTCTGTCTGTCTGCCCGTTAGCACGATAACTGCCGTAAAAATGACTTTATCAAAATGAAATTTTAGTATGTTTTTCAGACGGTCTGTAGGACCTATGGGAATATAAATAAATAATGTCACCCAATTAGTTTTTTATTGAACCCGGGTTGAAAAGATGAAATACATTGAACCCTATGGGACCTAATTTTTCAAACATTTTATAAGCAAATTTAAAATTCACAAATTGCTTCGAAATTTTTAGGAAATACTCACATTGTACCCTAAAATATATAAAAAAAATTTCAGTCAAATATGTTAGGTAGTTTTTTAATTAAAAATTATTTAATAAAGGGAGATAAACATATTCAATTAAATTCTGACTTTCGGGATATCCTCCTGAAAGAAAAAAGAGATATGTTATATAATAAATATGTTTCCAAAAGTTTAATTATTTTGAATATGAGAATGGCTTCACCTTTTAAAATAAATTTGGTAGATAACAATTTTTCAATTTTTTTAAATTTTATATAACTCTTCATGCTATACTTATTTGATGGCATTTTTGATGCACTTTCCTACGTCCTACAGAGTTAAAATTTGGTACACAGCTTAAATTTGTAGAACATTTTATTCTACAAAAATTTGGTGGATCTTTAAATATAGATCCTACACTTTTTTCGAAATGGCCTGCAAATAATCCCCGTTCCTTCTATAAATCATTGTTGCAATGTTGTTAAAAATTCTGATGTGAGCAGCACATGTATTTCCCTACAGACTCATATTCACGTTCTCTTTATTTCTTCAATAATAATTTCAGTTTATCTGCACAAAATAACAGCCATAAGTATTTTAAATGACATTGAATTTACACGTTAAACTTGAATTTGGTTCTCATTTGATAGCTGGACTTATTGTCAAACGTGGCGTAGCGAAAACGCGAAAAAACTAAAATATCTCAAGAACAGCTAGTCCTAGAGTAATGGGGTTAGTCTTGTTCTTTTTGTTGTCAAAAATCAAGTATAAAATAGGAATTTAATTGATATAATTGAGCACACGTATTCTTTTATTTTTATATTTAACGATTTTTGCGGGCCATTTCGCAATAATAGCCCGTTCCTTTTTCCCGAATCGTACTAGAATAACCTACAAGTGATTTATACACCAAATTTTGTTAAATTTGGTATATAAATAACTTGTAGGTTATTGAAATATTATACACTAAATTTTGTTAAATTTGGTCCATTAGTTTTTAGCTAGAGTGGATAAAGACAATTTCTGCCGGCCATTTCGCAAAGAAGGCAGATTCTTTTATTACGAATCGTACCATAATCTAATGAACATCAGGGTTTCTCACAAAAAACTTACCTGCCAAATTTTAGGAAATTTGGTTCATTAGGTTTTCATTTAGAGTGGATGCAATATCCTCACAGACACACAGAAAAACACACAGATACACCGTTCCACACACAGACGTCTTCCTAAAAATAGTTTTTCGTGTTCTAGAAGTCCCAAAACGTGTAGATCCTTCGAAAAATCGAGTTCCGATCTTCGGCACGATTCCAATACTTTGAATACATACACAGACACACACATATATAGTATCCGTGTATCTAAATTCCGTGCCTACGCAATTACAATAGTTGTGATTTTAAATGATCCCTAAACTTTATTATTTCTTCAATGAAGCCTAATTTTAACTTATGCAGAATGCAAATATTTCAAGCGATTGTAAGGTGAGTTACATAATAATTGCTGAATTTTTTAAACACAAAATTATTTAGCTCTGAAGTCTGGAATACAAGTTATATGAATGAAATATTCATTGATGTTGCATAGAGAATCAGATGATTTATATTGCGATAGAGTTTTAAATATTTAAGTATAATAAATTACTGTAGTACTGTGATATGTAAAAGATATCACCACAGAATGTATCACATTTTTGAGAAATTTTAAATGAAATAGCATTTCAGTTGGTAAGTGTTTCATAATCAATGGTTATGCATGATTCATCTTTCTTGTTGAATACTACATATGAGAAAGTAAATATTAAGATTGGTGCGGTAGCACACGATAAAAAAATTTGAAAATGTTGCTTTTTATTAACACTTTACAACAAAGTTGAAAAGTGTTTATGACTTTGTTCATTCATTCTGTCTCATTCGGTGCGTGGACTCCGTGCGTGAACCTGTTTTTCCCTGTGCTCCTGCTACCGGTGTGCTTATCGGCCCTGTCGTCGCGGATTTGTGAGTGACCCTCCCGTGCTTTTCCTAGTGTCGGCGTGTGTCTGTGCTTGTGCTTTGTTGGTGCCCCGTGCAATGGCGTCGCAGCCGCGACGTGAAGTGACTATGCCTGACCCGATTGATTCCCACGTGGTGACATTTCTTCTGTGAATTCGGATATTCCCGCTGTGATTTTGGATACTTCTACCTCTAATATGGATACTGCAACTGCAAATATGGATTTTACCGCTAACGAAATTGACGACACCCTTACTGAATTTCTTAACGACCCAAGGACTGCTGCTGACAACCTTAGGAAGCTGATTAAGAAGCTAAACTACAGCCTCAGACTGCTTCCCAACACCCAAGGTAAAGAAGAAATCTTGGGCAGCCTGGCCCACTCCGAAGGACTCTTAAATGGACTTGTGCAACAATTCAACCTTCCTGCATACGGCGAGACCTGTCGGAGGCCCCCTCTGGCAGTTATTCTGCTTCTTCTATCCTTTCCTCTGCCACTCAGTCTCTTACGGACACCAGAAATGTAATCTCCAGCAATGCCAGCTCTAATGTGCATAGTAATGTCATTTCTAAAAATGTTAATCCCAGTAATGTAAACTCTAAAGTGTCTAATTATGTCAACTCAGGCAATCTTAATGTCAATTCAGGCAATCTTAATGTTAATAATAGTAATGTAAATGCATCTGATGAGGTCTATAATGTGCCTAGCAGCTCTAAAAAGCACCCACATGGTGCTGATGATGAGGGCTTTCAGCAGCCGCCTAAACGGCACACTGCCAGCAGGAAAACTGCTATGCTTACTAATAACCCCGCCCCTCAAACTGATTCTCTTCCAGACCCGGACATTCCGGCGCCTGATAACCATAATGTTAATGATGTTGTCACCGACGCTCCTAAAAAGGAACGCCGCCCCCCCCCCCTTCTTCGTCGCTGTGACCACAAATTGGTCTCAGCTCCTCGCAGACTTAACTAAAATTGCCAAAAATTTATCTAGTAAACTAACTAATGCAGGTGATTTTCTAAAAATGCATGTTAGCACACGTGATGAGTATATAGCTGTGCAAAGATTTTTAATAGAAAAGAAGGTAGAATTCAAGTCTTACCTGCTGGACGACCAGAAACCCTTAAAAGTTGTTATCCGTGGCCTCCCGATCTGCACGGACACAACGGACATATCCCACGAGTTGGAGTGCTTGGGGCTCAGACCAATTAGTGTCACCCAGTTGGCGAGGGGCCCCAAGTCCAACAGGATCAACATGCCGTTGTTCTACGTGCAGATCGCCAAAAATCCAGTTAACGAGAAAATCTATTCCCTTACCAGCCTATTTAATATAATTATCCAAGTGGAAAAGTACAGAGGACCTAGGCAAGTCGTCCAGTGTTTCCGTTGCCAGTCGTATTTTCACACAAGCAACGGCTGCCATCTCCCCCCTAACTGCGTGAAATGTGCGCAACCCCATTTAACCAAAGACTGTCAGAAGCCATTTGAAACCCCCTGCAAATGTGTAAACTGTGGAGGAGAGCATCCCGCCTCCTACCGTAAATGCCCAAAGTTCCCTAAATTCAAACCCTCCCCCCCTTGAATTCTACCTCCTCCGGAAAGTTTGTCAACCCGCTTCGCTCCTACGCGAACGCTACAGCCGGACGCAGTGAGGCGCCCAAAAAGACTGAAAATGTCAACTCAAAATTACCAGCACCTAAAGGAGCGCACACTAACTATGCTGACTCTGATGACTTCCTAAATTATCTCTTCCGTTTCGAAGACAGATTCGGAATGGATGTCACTAGCAGGGCATTTAAGAATGCCCTACCTGCCCTTCGGTCTGCTCCTACCGAAATAGATAAAGTCAATATTATATATGAGAGCGTCTTCGCTCTTGTAAGCCAACCTTAGCCCCCCCCCCCGGCCATGGGTTTTTTTGCTAGGAACTTGAAGGATCTTACCATTGGCATCTGGAATGCCAATGGACTTAGAGGTAAAATCAGTGAAGCTAGGGACTTCTGTATAGCATATAACTTAGATTTGTTCTTGGTCCAAGAGACCCACTACAGTCCAGGGAAATCTTGCAAGATTGCTAACTATGACTTATACAATGACAACAGGCCTCTAGTTAGCAATCGCCCCGCAGGTGGCACAGCAATCTACGTTCGCTGCGGCATTCCGCACTCTCGCCTCCCCTCCCCCCCATGTTGGAGGGAGAGGCTACCATCGTTCAACTCGCCCTGCCTAACAATCCTGTGATCACCATTGTGTCGGGCTATTTTCAACCGAGAGCCACTGTCAACTCTGTCATCTCTGACCTGCAGTCTCTCTTCAAGATCTCGCCCCATGCAATAGTCGCTGGTGACTTCAATGCCAAGCACCCCGCCTGGAACTGCCCTTTCGCCAACCCTCGCGGCCGCCGGCTCAAACGCTGGACCGACGAGAGGAACTTGGAGATTGTTGCACCGAGTGATCCCACTCACTGTGACAATGTGCTTGACTTTGCGGTCACCAGCAACATGCCTTATACCTATTGCATGGAGGCCTTTAACGAACTTCCTTCTGATCATCTCCCCATTGTTTACACCATAGAACTGGACAGCTTCTGCCTGAGCAAGCCTGCTAAGCTGAGTACGAACTGGAGAAAGTTCAAAGAACTCCTCGCTGAGGAGCTCCCCCCACCCCCCGTTGCCACTGTGGACCAACTGGATGCAGAGGTGGGAAATCTTAAGAAAATGATCCGAGATGCCTACTCTGCATCCTCTCGGCCCAAGAGCAACAGGGTGGATCACATTAAACTGCCTCAGGACATCAGGGAGATGATCAAAATCCGCAACCTTCTGCGTAGAGACTGGCAGGTCAGCAGGGACCCTGCCATCAAGACTGAACTTAACTTTGCAAGATCTCAGGTGAGGTCCAGGATCAAAGCATATACAAGTGCACGATGGAACACATATGTTGAGTCCCTAACGACTGCTGACAACACCATTTGGAGGGCAGCCTCACGTTTTCGTAGGCGCAAAACACACATTCCGACCCTTGAAGGTCCCAACCCCAGGGCAACCTCTCACACACAGAAGGCTAAACTGCTTGCGGACAGTCTTAGAAGTCAGTTTGAACCACACCACGACGTAATCGATCCTAGGACGGTTGCGATCGTGGACGCCAAGGTTGAACAGTTCATCACAACAGATATTCCTTACACACTGACAGATGTCACCTTCAGCGAACTGCAGCCCCGTATTCAAAAACTCAAGAAGAACAAAGCTCCTGGGAAGGATCGTATCACATCGACGATGTTGAAGAACCTGCCTTCTTTACTGTACAATTACATCGTCAAGCTCTTTAATCTCCTCCTCCGGCACAATTACTTTCCTGGGGCTTGGAAGGTGGCCATTGTTGCCCCCTCCCCAAGCCAGGTCTTGACCCCTCTCTTCCGGTCAACTACCGTCCAATCTCTCTCCTCTCTGGTCTCTCGAAGCTCTTCGAGTTTGTTATACTGCGTCGCATGGACGAGTTCTGCGACCTGAGGAATATTGTTATTCCTGAACAATATGGGTTTAGGAAGAAACATTCCACTCAGCACCAGTTGCTGCGGGTCGTGGAGCTTGTCCATGAGGAGCGTAGCAAGCGCGAGAGCTCGTCCATTGTCTTTCTTGATCTCCAAAAGGCGTTCGATAAGGTGTGGATACATGGGCTCCTGTTTAAACTTATCGAACGCTCTTTTCCTCCAAATCTTATCCATCTCTTACACTCTTATCTGACTGGTCGAAGTTTTGCCGTTCGGGTTTCCGACGCACTTTCCTCTCAAAGGATTGTTCTCAGCGGGGTCCCGCAAGGTTCTCTTGTTGGGCTCAAACTGTTCAACCTTTACATTAATGATCTTCCGCAGTCCCCTGGTGTCACCCTTGGCCTCTATGCTGATGACACAGCCCTGTTCACACATCACAAACAGACACAAGTCGTGCACAACATCCTGCAAAGTTATCTGAACGACCTGACGCAATGGCTGATCAAATGGCGTATCAAGGTTAACGTTAGTAAGTGTGCTGCTGTCACCTTCCCCTCCCCCCGGCAAACCCCCTCCACTAATCTTATTCTTAATAACCAGCCCATTCCCTGGCAAAACAGTTACAAGTACCTTGGTGTGTACCTTGATTCCAAATTAACGTGGAAACTTCACATCTCTGAAATTAGTAAGAAAGTGAAGTCTTCACTCGCCCTGTTTCACCCCTTTTGGCTAGGAATAGCCGCCTGTCAACCCGCACTAAGTTATTGCTATACAAGTCCTACATACGTCCCATTATGACGTACGGAGTCCCTGTTTGGGGCACCGCAGCGGAGACTAACCTTAGGAAGCTTCAAGTCATCCAGAATAACGCATTGCGTATGTTTGCTAATCTGCCGAACTACGTCCAGCTAGACGTCCTGCACAGAGACCTCAGAATTAGGTCTTTTTTGGAACATGTCAAAAAACTTTCTCTCAAATTTCACGGAGGTCTGAGAAGCGTAAACAACCCTACGTTGGACAGTATCCCCCACTATCGGGCTGGTAATCCGGCGACGCGAAAGCGCCCCCGGTCGTTACTTGCACGATCGGTGGGAGATATCTTCTTCCGCCCTAAGAAGCGGTCTCGTCCAGCCTAGTCTTGTGCTCTTATTTTAGATGCAGACTTTAGTTTGCTGTACCCCTCCCTAGCTTTTGGGAACTCGCTTTCCGTTGACAAGCTTTCACAACTATTCTGCTGCTAGGCACAACTCTTGCTCAAGGCTCAAGGCCCTGCGCCCCTCGGGGCGCCCCCAGTCTATCCCCCTCTTTATTCTTCTCTGTTGGGATCCCGCTTGGGCCCCAACACCGCAGTTTTCTGAAGACTTGGGGAAGGGCACGACCTCGGTCGCGCCCCCCACCCCCCCAAGCATCTCTTAGTTGATTAACTCACCTTTTACTACTTCCTCTTTTTTCTGTCTCTTTTCCTTTTCGTCTGGAGTTTAAAGGGAGGAACTCTTCCTCTCCTGGGCACTCCACTAACCCCGTCCTTGAGATCCTTGAGATTCATTCTGTCTGTCTGTCTGTCTGTCTGTCCGTTAGCACGATAACTGCCGTAAAAATAACTTAATCAAAATGAAATTTTAGTATGTTGTTCAGATGGTCTGTGGGACTTATTAGTATATAAATGAATAATATCACCCAAATCGTTTTGGATTGAACCCGGGTTGAAAAAATGAAATACATCGAGCCCTATGGGACATAATTTTTCAAACATTTTTAAGCTGATTTAAAGTTCACAAATTGCTTCGAAAATTTTAGGTGATATTCAAATTGTTTCATAAATTATATAAAAAAATTCAGCGAAATATATTCAGTAGTTTTTTAAATAAAAATTAAAATATTAATTACACCTCTTATATGAAGCGATCACGTGACCATGATATGAAAAGATGACGTGACACACTTCAAAATGATGTGTGGCATCCATCTTGTCTTTCTAAATCTTGTCTTTCTAGTTCTTTTTAATTCATATTGAGTGCAGAATCTGTCCTAAAATCACCTTATTTTTGTTTAAATTCTGTGCATCTACACACTAAAACAACGCAATTACAATATATGTGAGTTTAAATGCTCTTCCAAATTTGATTATTTCTACAACGAAGAATATTTTTCACCTATGTAAAATGTAAGCAGCAAAATATGGAGATTGAGTTGTATTAGAATTGCCGTACTTCTTTAATACAAAATAATTTAGTTCATGGAGTCTGCATAGCTGATATGAATGAAATATTCATTGATTTTACAAAGAGAAGAAGGATTTTTTTCGATGAAGTCTTACGCATAGAGTTTAATTACTTGTAGCTCCATGGTCTTAATTTTTAAATAAAATAAATTATTATAGTATTGTGATGAACGACATGAATGGGAAATTATTTATGAATGAAATGCTGCTTTTATAGAGAGAGCCAGCCGTGTTATTTTTTCTATGACGTCATTTGAATGAATTTCTGTTGTTTTCGATGAAGTTTTCAAATATAATAAATTATCGTAGTAGTTTTATCATAATTCTAAAATTATTACCGAAGAATGTATCACATTTTAGAGATGTTTAAATCAGGCAAGTTATATTTCAATGCCGTCATTTGAATGAAGTCAATTTTTTTCGATGAAGGTTTTAGTTTTCAAATATAATACATTAATGTAGTGTTGTGATAAGTTTTAAAATATTACCGAGGAGTGTATTGTATTTTAGACATGTTTAAATAAAATTGCATTGAAATTGGAAAGTGTTTCCTAATGAATGTTTTAAGCATGATTGATCTTTCTTGTCTTCACTGCTGAAGGTCCTGGAATACTGAAGCAAATGAAATGTGGCCCATTTTATTAACACTTTACAAAATATTTGAAAAGTGTTTATGACATTGTTCATTCTGTCTGTCTGTCTGTTAGCACGATAACTGCCGTAAAAATGAATTTATCAAAATGAAATTTTAGTATGTTATAAATGAATAATATCACCCAATTAGTTTTGAATAGAATCCGGGTTGGAAAAATGAAATACATTGAACTCTATGGGACTTAATTTTTCAAACGTTTTTTAAACAAATTTAAAATTCACAAATTGCTTCGAAAGTTTTTGGAAATATTCAAATTATCACATAAAAAATATAAAAAAAAATTCAGAAAAATATATTAGTAGTCTTTGAAATAAAAATTAAAGTAATAATTACACCCATTATATGAAGAGATCACGTAACCATTATATGGAGGGATCACATGACCCTCTCAAAAATAAATTATGGCATCCATCTCGTGCCAAAATCGTGGTTTTTAAAGTTATTTTTAATTTATATTTGGCGTTGTATCCGTCCTCAAACTGCTTTATTTTTGCTTAATTTCGGCACATCAATGTTCTGAAACAACGCAATTACAATATATTTGAGTTTAAATTATCACAAAACGTTGATTATTTCTACAACGAAGCCTAATTTTTACTTATGGAGATTGTAAACACATCACGCTGTAAGATGAGTTGTATAAGAATTTCTGAATTTCTTTAACACAAAATTGTTTAGCGCTGGAGTCTGCAGTATAGTTGATATGAATGAAACAGTTATTGATTTTACTTAGAGAACAGACTATTTTATAGCAGACTTTTTTCGGTAAGTTTTAAGCACAGAGTTAAATTACTTTTACCTCCATGGTTTCAATTTTTTAAGTAAAATAAATTATTGTAGGAATGTAATGAATGAAAGGAATATAATAAATGTTTATGAATGGACTTTTTACTCCTTTTTCATAGAGAGCAATGCAATTTATATTTCAATGACGTCATTTGAATAAAGTTCATTTTTTTCGATGAAGTTTTCAAATATAATAAATTATTGTAATATTGTGATAATTTTAAAAATATTACCTATGAATGTATCGCAAATTAGAGATCTTTAAATAAAGCTGCATTGTATTTGGAAAGTTTTTCATAATCAATGCTTTATGCATGATTGATCTTTCTTGTTTTCTTCTTTTTCTAATACGTACAGACAACATTTAAATAAAAACGCCATTAATGTCTTGCCAAAGCAAAATTTGAAACTTTTTAATAATTTATACGAAATATTTGAAAGAAATAACTTACGTACTAAGTTGTTTAAATTATGTTAATAATTTCCATGCAAGTAAAATTAAATGCTATTGAAAATATAGGTATGATAAAATCGAGAGGAAAATCACACTCAAGAGATTTTTACTTTCTCATACTATGTAATATATTATAAAGGATTGTTTTCACGAAAATTTTCAAATTTGAGATTTTAATGCCGATATATGTTTTAAGACCTGAAAACGTTTTGACTATTTTTTAAACGAAGGGTAACACGCTATAATTGTAATCATTTGAACCCATAATACCGATTTTTCAAAAAAATTGTTGTACAATTTTAAAGAAAAGATACTTAACCCATTTAGCGCCATTGCTCCCATATTGGACACATCCATAAAATATTTTTTATGGAAACCCCAAAATTACGAATAAGACATTTTTCTCCACAAATATTATCCATAATCTAATCCAAATCTCTGATAATTTTTGTATTTCTTAAATTTTAATATTTCCTTTCGAAATTTAAATTGAAATATTTACGAAATTCAAATTTCCACAATATTATATATTTTTTGTGAAAATACACAGAAAAAAAAACCTGAAACTTTATAAGTGTTATATTCGGAAAGCCGAAATATGGTATTATGTTTCACAGTTAGGAATCAAATTTTTAATTTTTTTTTTGTGATTTTCTGGCGATTTTATTTTGAGTTCCCAAAATGGGAGCATTGGCGCTTTACACTACCAAAAATAGATGCAGCAATAATCAAGCATTATTAGCAAATGCAAGAGGTCTAGAATCCCCATTCTATTCCCAGTCTCTTTGTTGTGCTACAGCCAATTTCGAACTGGGATAGAATTATTTAAAAACAAATATGAGAAAAAAATGTCTTACTATATCGGAAACAGTGAAGTAGTTAGAGAGAGAACAATTAGAAGATGAAGATGTTGATTCATAAATTATAGCCGTCCCTTGGAACTCGTGTAGTATTAGATCTGATAAAATGTGGTGAAAATCCCTACTGCCATTAATTATACTTCGCTAATCTTTTCACATCTTTATCTTTTTTAGAAAAGGATTCAAAGGATTCAAAGCTACAGGAACACTCAGGGAAAACCCTTTACAACACTGCCCAATCAAAGACGTAAAGTAAATGTCGAAATAACCTCGTGGAAGTCACGATGTGTGTACCACTAATAATTTAGTGGTTGTAAAGTGGAGAGACAATAAAGTTTTAAACAGAGCATACAATTTTGAAACTGTAGATCCAGCTTCTAAAGCAAAAAGGTGGAGCCGAACAGAAAGGAAAAAACCGACATTGAACAGCCTCATGTAATTGGTTCATATAACAGCTATATGGGAGGCGTATATCTCCTGGACAGGTGTTTGAGCAACTATCGTCCGAAAATAAGAGGGAAAAAGTGGTGATGGCCATTTTTCAGTAATGTTTTGAATATGTCTGTTATCGCAGCATGGAAGATCCATAGGGAACTGACCGGACAACTGTCTCAGTTAGATTTCCTGAGAGATGAAACAATGGATTTGTTGCACAGTGCCGAGTGTGTTGTGATAAATCGTTCTGGTCCAAGTTACCCAACTAGCACTAACGTACGTTTCGATGGATAAACCATATAATTGAAAATTGCATCATGCAATCACGTTGTAAAATGTGGGGCAAAAACACACGATTGCATTGCAACAAATGCTCTGTTATGCTTCATAAAGCATGTTCAGTTGCATACTATACCCGATAACAGACATTTTTCTGGGATATTTTTTGATACATCAAATGTGCTAATTTTATGTAACATACAGTTACTGTATTTCAGTAATTAGAGCATTCATCTGCTACTTATTATGTTTATCAAATTATTCATTGTATTTACAAAACAAATAACAAATACAGGGAAGTAGGTAGGGGGTGGATCAAAATTTTGGTCCTGTATGTTATTGAATAGACATTAATAACAAAAAAACTGATACCCGAAAACAAATTAACATTATGCCCCCTCATTTTATTATGGTTACGTTACTGAACACATATATTACCTTTAATTATGACCATTAGTAATTTCACTAAATGAGAGCAATGGCCCAAACTTCATTTCTCCCATTTTACGAACACTTGATATGGTATCGTAAAGGGCCATTGCTCCTATTTTGAGAACACAAGTATTGATACGGTAAAACGCCATTGCTCCCATTTTGGAAACATACCATAAAAATCTCAGTTTTTGAAAAATATTTAATTTTTCAACTGTTTTGTGTTAATTAGGGTATAATTACGTGTTTTTGGTCACCAAACCGTTTTTGCGTCACGTGAATTTAATAGCGGCCTTTAATGGGTTAAAATGGATTCTGGTATGAAAAAGTCCAGTTGAGGCCCGCTCCAGTTAATTTATTTAAATGTTCATATTAATTTAAGCCAATAAATATATTTTGTTTGACAATTATGCAACGTATTCCCTTTGAACACTAAAGTCAGTGAAACACATACCACAGTTTGGGAAACGTTTGTTTTAGAAGACCGTCGTTAGATTGCATGATATATGATCACCATCAAACAAAACTAAAGAAATTTTAATAACATATATTAAAACAATGGAATTTATAGGAAAATACATGTTTTAAAACCAATCTACATATTTTATTTATAGACTAGCCACACATTTATAAAATGCGGAAACCGCACCCTGCTTTGTTAACAGTAGATTATTGAACATGGTATCGATATAGCAAATTCTATTCACTTACTTTACATAAAAGAAAAACTTTTCTAACTTGTGTTATCTTTTGTTCCTTTGCGTATCGACTCGATCATCGATTTTATCATTATCATTTATCTGCTGCCTATCGTATAAGTTCTATTTTGAACCTTTCTGAAAGTGGCATTTTAGCACTTCACACGAATTAAACTATTAGAAAAATATTTGTAATGCAATTTAGACGTTCTCTTGGCTCTAAGTGACATTAGTTGTAAAAATAAATCACAACTCATTCCAGAAATAAAATTGTATGCATAGACCGGTCTTACTTCGTGCTGATTCACGCGACTGCTCATCTGTAACCATTTGGCTTCTAATTTTTCAAATTAATCGTCAGGAATCTCCACTTGACAGTTTGAGATAGTTTTTTCAAGCGCTACCGACCATGTAAATTAGTTCACACATTGAGGGGGCACGCTGCATCGTGAAAATATGGTTCGGTTTGAGCAGTGATTGCTATCCACTGACATACACTGCAGACACACAGTTGCACTAGATTTGCAGCACTAAATTTGCAGAACAACAAGTTGCACTCGATTTGCAGAAATCCAGTTTTTCTCCCGCTTTCTAGTATACAGGGTGTCCAGTGCTATCGATGCCCAATGGCTATTTCCTCAACCGTTAGACACAGAGATATACTTCCGACTGCAAAAATGTTTTAAAGTTTAAAATCTATTATCTTAGAAACAGTTTAAATCAGTAAATACATTTCTGAAAGAAATACGAAATATAAATTTTTATACGGTTCCCCGGTCTTACCAATTATATTTAGGAAAATCATCCTCATACAATTTCTTGTAAAATAAAAAAAAACTTCCTTTTACGACCAAAATTCCCCGAGTTAAGAAGCATTAAACTTTTTGACTTAAGTCGCTTTTCTACGCATAAAAATGTTCCGTTTCAGGCAACCAACCAATCAGGGACCGCAATGATCATCCCTTAGCGTAAAAAGTGCTCCAAATTTAAATAGCTATAAGTCGGCCAATTTTGGTCGTAAAAGGATGATTTTTTTTATTATTTTGCATAAAATTGTATTTGGATTATTTTTCTAAATATAATTGGTAGGACTTGGGGACTGTATAAAAATTTATGTTTCGTATCTCCTTCAGAAAAGCATTTATTGATTTAAACTGTTTCTAAGATAATATATTTTAAAATTTAAAACATTTTTTGCAATTGGAAGTGTATCTCTGTGACTAACGGTTAAGGAAATAGCCATGGGGCACGGATAGAACTGGACACCCTGTATATTTAAGCAGCATATTTAAGCAGTATATTTAAGCAGCATACGAGACGCAGAGCGCAAGGTACACTCGTCCTGCATCCTCAATGTGTGGTCTGTCTAAAGCCGGAGCTGCCAAGCGGGGTATGAAACCCAAAGATCCGGACTGCTCAGGGGGGTCATCGGAATGACAACGAAAGGAAACATGAAGTATAATCGCAGATAACCTAGTAGTCATCTTTAGTATATCTAGAGGTATAACTAGGAGGGCGATGGGAGCCGGAGAGTTCTTAGTCCTAGGGCCCGTGATGGCTTTCCACTAGTATGTGCAAAGCTCTCACAGAAATATGTTTTCCTTAATTTTTCTCACAGTTGATTAATGCCTTTTGGTTGTCCAAAAAATTGCCCCATTCTTTCGAAGGCAAGGTTGTGTTTTGCGCAGTTGTTCCTCCCATCGTGCACAATTCTGAGCTTCTATGGTATCCACGCCGCGATTCAGTTGATGACTGGGGTGTGGATATTTCTGGAATCTTATTACTTATGGCAGAAGTTTCACTTCCTGAAGAGTTTTAATGAATAAAATTCTATTCTTCCCAGAAAACGAGAGTGGGAAGTGAGAAATCTATGTAGATTTGACTTTGCATATCGATCTAAAATATGGAGAAGTTCGTTTCATATCGTTGTTAGAATCGTAGGCTGAAATACGTCCAGCCAGATATCGGTAGTTCAATTTCATGCTGTGATAATATCCTTGTGTTTCTGCGTACTGTGCTTTCCATTTCTACACTATTGTCGAAAATATAAAATTTCATTATATAAATAAAAAATAATTGCCGCGTCAAATTTCCCATTATCAATAGCTTCATTATCAATAGCTCCCATTATCTATAGCTATCAATAGCTTAATTTTGATGTTCTTTTAATTTTATTTTCATTCATTTCTGAAAAATAACCAAATATGTGGGCAAAAATGTGCAGTTCCATAGTAATCACATTATGTGAGTCACAGAACTTTCTTTCACTAAACATAAAAATTCCCAAGCTAAGTAAGATTATCGTCACTTCTATTTATTTCTATTTTAAAATCCTTTATAAAATATTATTTTTTTTGTTCATCGTACATCAAATGACAGTCCACTGACAAAAAATAAAGGGCTTTGACGTGAATAGGATTTTAGATAAAATTTTACATAGCTTGGCAGCTTAAGGTATGACAGCGATGATATGGTATTGAAGTAAAATCTAAAATCATTTCAGTGTAAGAATGGTGATACAAATAATTTTAACTTTACAAATTGTAACTGACAACGACGGCAGTAATAGAAATTCAAATTGGAGTACTGAACTGATTCCTTATACCTAGTTACAAATTTGAAAGAAATAGTCAAATTTGTTGTTCTATAAGATATATTATATAAGATATACTATCTAACCAGAATTTGGTGTTGTTTCAAAGTGTTACATATAGAAAAGTAAACTTTAAAAAAATGATGGGTTCAACACATGACTGTATGCAGATTAAAATATTTCGTTATTATGGGAATATAATAATATAAATTGAAGCTTTGCAATATTCATATTTCGACGGCAATCAATGTGATTTTTTGTATATGGCTAGGGAAGCAGTATTTTAAGACCTCCGATTAGTCACAAAAACTAAACGTTCACTTAAACGCAAACTGAATATTTGCTTTACAGTAGTTAATAGAATTTTTGCAAAACTGAACCCCTCTTGCCGAGAGTGAACAATTGTCGTCTGACTGTCGTCAAGAAACCTTCATCTACAACTGTCACTGACGGCAGGGAACGGTTGTCGGCAGTGACAGTAATCATACTTCAGTTGCCATACTTCTTAATAACTTCCGGTAGCTATATTTCTCCCTTCGTGCAACAATTTTCACGGGTAGTTCTGGGCTACCAGAACATGATGTGAGCAGAATCTCGACACAGTTTTATATCGCAAGGCGCGGTAGCCCAATGGTTAGCGTGCGGGAATTACACTCTGTAGACCCGGGTTCGATTCCCACTACTGACAAAACTGCCGCTTTGTTCACACGGAGTGCGATCACGTTAAACATGTGGGTCCGTGAGTCTTTCCGTGAAGTTGGTGGTAGGGGAAGGAGGGTACGGTTCCTGTGGATGCCTATCCCACTGGGTTCCGGTCTGAATTGGGTGGCACTTCCCGACCGTTCAAACAGTTACCTTACACCTTTCTGGTAGGTCGGACGGTCTGAGTCTCAACAACAACAACACAGTTTTATATCGCAAAATGTTTGTGTCTAAAAAATATTAACGTCATAACGTAGCATTACGTCATACATTACGTCATCTTTGATGGATTCGTTCTCGGTTCCTAGAGTATGTAGTGGACTGAAACTGCGCACACAGGTTCATCTGACGGATGATTTGAATTTATAAAATTTTCATATCATTACATTACGTCGTGATGTCATTTACTTACTCTATAACTATACATTTGCTCTTTTCATGCATTTTTTTATCAATTGCGGTTCAGTTTCTGAACGTGAAATGCTCACATGGTTTCAACGTGTCGATCTATCTAATATTCTACATAAGTTTGAGCGTAAATTTAGTAAAAGAGGAAACCTAAAAAGTAAAACATAGACTATGAAAAAGAAAATCAATCCAAAACAATATTATATAAAATGTATCCTTATCTAAATTCGATATTATGCATAACTGTCATTTCTTATCGACGAATTTGGATACTAGGAGTGTTAGAAAATGATAATATATGAATGTATATAGTATTACTTTGACTTGAAGTTGTTTACACCCTCAATTTGGTTTAATTCGTGTGTGATTAAAATACATTTTTACTTTTCCGGGTAGCACTGTTGTATGCCTGAGGACAATGAAAAACTTGCTTTTTATTTTTATTTATCATATTTTCAAGACCAAAGCCCTTTAAGGGTCAGTGAGATCATCTAAATTTTTCTGCTTCTCTATAGGAAAATAATTTGGTACATCTACGCCTTCTGACTTCTACAGCGTTCCGACTTGGAATGAGCAAGATATTTCATTAAACTCGCATTCGTCCTTAAAGGCCACTATAGAGGCACCGAATCAGTATCTAGTCATGTGGTAGACTCTCTCAGAAGAACTTCGAGTGACGCTGGGTTTTGTGACCTTGTAAGTCATAGAAGGTCGTTGGGTTAATATTAACTATATAAAATCCATCACTCCGAGGCATGAATTTCGAATGGTCAATGTTTGCCCCGCGTTGCTTACAGGATGTATCGTTATCCATACTCGGTTACATATACGGAACTGGGTGTCCTAACTTTCGGTTATTTTTTACACTCTGTTTTCTAGTGTCTTGATTCTGTTTCACAATATATTTCACTTGTTATCTGATAGCAGTAAATATTTTACAGTACGGCGTGATCTCTCGAGCAAAATTATCATTAGTAATAACAGTTCGAAAATCCTGGATAATACCATCTACTTTTGAGCGCAATTTTCGACTGTATTGTAGAAAGACGATAATTTAGTCCCCTGTATCACACTTAGCTGTGTTCATTGCAGACCTGATGGTTGCTAGCTTTTCATCGAAGTGGATTTTTTTTTTCTACCAGAATCCCCAGTCGTGGTTTTATATTTCCGATTCTTCCTTTTCATAGGAAATGATGGTATAAAGGTAACACAACTAAAAGGTTTGAAATATTCTGCATGACGCAACTCATACATAGGTATCCATTATTTCAAATGATTCATGAGGTAGTCTGTGTCTTAAGAATACATCTTTAAGAAGTGTGCCAGCACATTTCTTTGTTGAGCAGTGTGTGATAATAACATGCCTACCCTTTTTGTCGTGTTATCTTCAATGATGAATACCCACATTTTACTGCCTGTAGATTCAGATAGGAGTTCACAAAAGATCTACTGTGAGAGTCTCGAGACGCTGATTATTGATCAGGGTCTGTAGTAGTCCGGGTATTTTCTGATTGATTTGCACCTATTTGATGATTTTCACTGTATATTTTAGCATAATCCGTAATGTATTTTCAGATTTCTGATCAGTTCTATCGTTGATATATTCCATGCCCGTTGATATATTTTTTCTCCTCCATAATGTCCGGTGGTTGAGGCATCATGGTATACCTTTCAGATTATTTCGCTCTCTTGCACAACAACTGTCAGTTAAACTTCGTTTGACTAGGAGTCAGGTGCATTACAATATGAAAATGGCTGCTGCTCGTTAAATACAAATATGTCAACTTCCTTGAAAGCAGACATATACAAATTAGCTAACTCTCATTGTTCCAAATGCGTTATGAGCTCTCATAGTCAGGTCAGAAGAACTTGTCGAGACAGGGAGGCAGATCTGCTTTGTTTCTCTATAAATACATACGGCTCCATATGGCCTGATGATGGCAGCTCATAACGACCTCGAAATCGTTATAGTTATCTAAATTTCATGTCTGCTATCAAGGAAAAAGTAATTGTATTCTTTAAGCATCAGTTATATACAAAAAATTGATTGCCATCTTTGCTTAAAAATGAACTCCCTCTGTCATCTAAATATTATAAACGTTAACTACCAGTAATATTTTCATACCCTTTAATTCAATTTGTAATTAATTTGATGTCAAGTAAAGTTTGCAATTACAGGAAGATTATTAATATACAGCAGTTTAAGATAAAATTTATCAATTAAAAAAGAATCAATAGCTTATAGAATGTTGAAATCCATCGTAATTTATTTTCTCGCCTACGTCCTTCATAAGATAGTCTTGTCATTTTCATCGTACATCCAACGATAACTCCATTTGATATCGTGTTGTTATGATGGGATAAGATAAAGGACTTAGTCAGGTGAAATAGCAGATAAACTGTTACCCACATTGACATGGTAGGGACGTTGTAAGTAAAGAAAGTATATTTTATGTTTTACTAAAATAATGTTTAAATCATATGAAGACAGAGTTAATTAATAGTTAAACTGATTTGAATTTGATTTTCTTAAAATTTTACATTGTTTTAAATATATTTATTAATATATTTCGAGTTTTTAATATTTGTCTTACTTCATAAAAGAAGATGTATGTCTGTCTGTGCGTGCAGTTGGTAGCGGGAAATCTAAGCGCCATACGTTCATGAAATCTGGTACACAGTCTATAAATTTAAGGTATAATAACGTTTTTTTTTAATTTCGAATTCTATTTTTAGCTATTTTATGTAATGACCCCGATTTAGGCGATTTGCGCACAAATGCGTTCCTTGACGACAGAAAATATTATCACAGCGTTTATGTCTTATCACCACGGAAATATCAAACATATCTCTTTCAAGAAAACTTTGAACTGAGTCCATGCGATAAATAAAACAGTTTTATTGAGTTTTAAAAAATTATATATGTATATTACGTACGTTTTAAACCTCTCCGATTTTTATATATATACGTTATACAGAAACTGCCTTGCCATACATAGTCTATGTTTTTCAGCATATGATTAAAATATCACAGACTACTTCAAAAAGTAATTTCAAAAGCTCATTGGTTGATTAATTATACATTTTTCCCGAGTCATATATTTGAGTTTTGTAAGAATCTCGCAGGCTCTCGCAAGCTCTGGAATCCCATCGGAGGTAGACACGTACGGGGTGAAGAGCCGTTCTTTGTATCGTAGGGGAGGGGTTATTTAGGGATGGGTTGGGAGGGGGTGCATGAGACGAGAATTCTCTCCCAAATAAAGAATTCCGCGGGATCGTCTGTACAGGGATGGTCAGCCCTTTGCCTTTTCACGAGATGCGTGTTGTATTTATGGTCAATTATGATTCTCGTGCTTTTTTATTTTTGCGGGGAGTTAGTGCGATTTGATTCATGAAATTTTTGGAGTGAGGCCATTTTAAAGTGTGTTCAAATGTTTTAATTAGGCAGCGGGTACTTATTTAATTATTATACGTAGTGGACGCTTATTTAGAACCTGGGCAACGCGGCCGATCTCTTCTAGTCTTGGAATAATTGCAAATTTATTGTGGCAGCAAATGAACTACGAAATATGACGAAAGAGCTGCTGATATATTTTCAGGAAGCAAAGTCTCATCAAGCAAAATGCCTCGTTCATAATACTTTTCGAACACAACGATTTTTGAGCATATTTAAAATCATTAGACTAAAATAAATTAACAATCTTATCTAGTGTTATCTTATTATCTATTTCAAATTTTCATAATTATCTTATTTCAGGCCCAATTTAAAAACAAAATTTTTGCCATTACTGATAGCTCTATTAAATATTATCGTCTTTTACTTACATAAGATACTTGATTGGACTCGTATCTAGGTCTGCCTTATCTACATATATGTAAGGTTGTACGATATTTTTAGTGAAAATTGCAAACTAAACTGGCATCCATCTAAGGTTGAAAACTTTCAGTACATGCTATCAATGTTTTGAGAAGTTTTAGATGATTATTTACTTAAATATAGTAAACTGATTGATAGAATCAAACGTCCAGCATTCATGAATATATTAGTTTTCCTCTTATTATGCGCACATAAAAATAGAATAGGATATATATATATATATATATATATATATATATATATATATATATATATATATATATATATATATATATATATATATATATATATATATATATATATAATATATATATATATTATATAAACACCTTGATTTATCTGTCGGGTTTATCTATCTATCTCTGGGTAAAGCTGCTACAAAGTGTTGCCAAACGTATTTCAATCTCGGATAAACATTTCAATTTAGATACTAACCCAGATCATCAACATTTTCATAACCCTCCTTGTGATCACTATATTTTTCCGATCACCGTTTGACGTTGACTGCTGTTTGAATTGCAGCTTCAGTGCTGCTTGAATTCCACTTTCACTGCTGTTTGAATTCCACTTTCACTGCTGCTTGAATTCAGTGTTTATATTAAAAACCGGAGAATTCTTCTTAGCTAATTAAATTTTTGTTTAAACGTGATTTTTTTTTCTTTTCTTCAAAGAAATATTTAAAATGTAAATTATTGTTTTGCTAAACCTTATCACATCAGAGTGATCGCATTGTCGAAAACAATAAATGCAAATAATTTCTATTTTCAAATTATTTTCAATTTTCTTCCTTAATAATCTTAAGTTCACAGTTATTTTTTCTTCCGAAGACATAGATAAGATTGAAAATAACGCATTTCTTTTAAAACAGAAAGCACGGGCATCAGGATTATATTCAAATAGGATATACTTGCGATCGCAACTTGCTCTGTGTCCCAAATTTGCGAATTATTATGAAGACTTGCTATGTGTATATCTGAATCTGTTAGTCTACATAGAGCTTTTCAAAATTGTGGGTATCCATCGGTGGCGGCTCGTGAGGTGAAGCAGGTGACGCAGAATACGCACTGCTTCATTTCAAGTTATCGATTAAATGGTTCATTATTATTATTATTAAGTGGCGAATTTTCCAGACTCGTTTGACTAGTTTTAGATAATATTTGACAATACTTGTGCCAGTAACGTAATGTGTCTTGATGATGTTCGTTATCGAAGAGGAGGAAGGGAATCCGCCGCTCGATTGCTTCACCCATTCCTGAAGTCACCAACTGCTACTGGTACACATAAAATGTCCTTTGTCTCTTTCCTAGTCAAGTCAATTTCATGCTGACGAGAGCATACGATCAATACAAATGCATGGATTCTACTATCCAACATGGAATGGAGGTCTTAATTTCGGAAACCTCCACTATAAACGGATTCTGTAAGTATGATAATATTCTGCTAACTTTGGAAATAAAGGTGATATAATTTGAAATGCGTTTTTATATCAATCAGTAAAAACAATGCAGAAGATAAGGAAAAATTGAATAACGTATTCAAGAACAAATAATATAACAATACAGCATAACAGCTGTATGCTGCATAGTTAATTTTATTTGAGCTTGAATGCGCTGTTCAAATGTTTATCACATTTCTATAGGTCTTCTTACGAAATGGTCCAGATTTACGATTTCAGATATATTGCAAAAACAAACCGGATTGGGTCTTGGTACCCTAAACTTATTATTTCGGAACGTAGGACTAAGTATTAATTGCAAAATATCATTGAACATAGTTCGGTCTTGATTAAATTCAGTGCAAACAAGCTAATATTATAAAATTTAATCCATGTAATATTTCTTCTTTTTCGACCTAGGCCGTACAACCTACCAGAAGATATAAGGTATATGTTTAAACGGCTGGAAAGTGCCACCCAATTTAGACCGGAAACAAGTGTGGGAGGCATCCACAGGGACCGTGCCCTCTCCCCCCTACCACAAATTTATCGGAAGGACTTACGGACCCACATGTTTAACTTGGTCGTACTCTACGTGAATACGACGACAGTTTGTGCAGTGGTGGGAATCGAACTCGTCTCATCCGAGTGCAATCCCCGCGCGCTAACCTTTGGGCTGTCACGTCCTCTTAAATCTTTCATGAATTACTGAAAGTATAAAAAAAAACTTTGAATTCAAATAAAAGACATTTTTGAAATAATATTTCGTGTTTCTAATAAATTTTGATAGCGCTCTGACAAATGTGCAATCACAATAGGATTTATGTCACTGCGATTTCTGCATTCTTTTCTATTTAATATTTTGCGATAGGCTTATCTTTTGCATCGTACATAAAATGACAGGCCATGTTGATTTCTAGTCTCTCTAAATGGGATGAGGAGAACAGATTTGTCAATGGGATTGAAGATGATTGCTGAAGATAACGCTATGCTTAGCTTGATATCTTATGACAAAACAGTCTGAATTTTATTCAGGATACTAACATAAAACTCTTGAATTATATGTATAAGTTATTACTCGAATTTGTATAAGCTATCACTCGACAAGGCTAAACTATCGTATATGTGGACTCCTGAGCTCTTGCAGATGACAGAGATATGATTTCTGATTCAGTTTGATTAATATATTTATATAAAACGGAGAATTTGCGTTATTTGTCGCATTTTAAAGAAATACATTGCTTTAAGAATATTATAAAACTATGCATAATATTGCATATAAAGAGAAAGTTTATGTTTGTAAAATTTTTTTGAATTAAGGATTTGGAGAAAATGAAATTTTTGAGATATTATGTACACATTTCCAGCACTTTTGGAAATATGTCCATTTGTGTACATATGTGCACAAGCGTGTATGATCTGTGTGTATGTGTATGAAATTATCTTTATGATTTTTTGTTTTTGTGAGACTATATGTGTATGCATCTGTTCATGTATATAAATGTCTGGGTGTATATGAGCTTGTATGTGTATATGTGTGTTTGTTCCTGCAGATGAGTAAGTGTGGCATGTGTATATGTTCGTACATGTGAGTATGTGTGTGCATGTGTATATGTATATTGGGGTTCCGTATTCACTGCAAATTATGAAAACGTGTACAAGAAACTTAATGCGTAAAATATCGTCGGGCTAAGTCGCAGATCCGTAGTTTGAATCCCTGTTGGAATTTTTAAGTCTTTATAATGGTGTCTAACTAGCTTAATTATGCAAGTTGCAATTTGAAGAAATACAACATTTAAATATTTACACGGCTCCCGTATAAAACAATTTGTTTATTGACTCTGTCTGTCTGTCTGTCCGTAAGCCTGATAAGAATTGCTGATCACAGGGTTCAGAAAAATGCCAAGTTTTGATATTTTTAAAAAATCTCTGATTTATAGCATAGGTTTTTAAATTACGACTTATACGACCTGTCGGATGACTAAAACATGTGTCCCAAAAACATTGACCTCGGCTTTGATTCCTTAAATATTGATCTTAGACATATACAATAAATTACAAAGTTGCGTAAAAAAATACACAGAATTTTATGAAATGAATAAACATTTTCAGAGGATTAAATTTGAAGAAATACAACATTTAAATATTTACACGGCTCCCGTATAAAACAATTTGTTTATTGACTCTGTCTGTCTGTCCGTAAGCCTGATAAGAATTGCTGATCACAGGGTTCAGAAAAGCACCAAGTTTCGATATTTTTAAAAAATCTCTGATTTATAGCATAGGTTTTTAAATTACGACTATTACGACCTGTCGGATGACAAAAACATGTGTCCCAAAAACATTGACCTCGGCTTTGATTCCTTAAATATTGATTTTAGACATATACAATAAATTACAAAGTAGCGTAAAAAAATACACAGAATTTTATGAAATGGATAAAAATTTTCAGAGGATTAAATTTGAAGAAATACAACATTTAAATATTTACACGGCTCCCGTATAAAACAATTTGTTTATTGACTCTGTCTGTCTGTCTGTCTGTCCGTTCGCACGACAACTGCCGTGAAAATGACTTTATCAAAATGAAATATTAGCATGTTGCTAAGACATCCTGTGGAACATATGCGAATGCACATGAATAATATCATCCACTTAATTTTGGATTGAACCTGGATTGAAGAAATGAAACACATTGAACCCTATGGGACCAAATTTTTCAAACATTTTTTAAGCAACGTGAAAATTGACAAATTGTTTCGAAAATTTCAGGAAATATGAAAATTATCCCATAACATTTATAAACAAAATCAGCAAAGTATGTTCTGTAGTTTATTAAATACAAATTAAAGCAATAATTACTCATATATAATATGAAGAGATAACGTGGCCCACTTCAAAATAAAATATGGCATCCATATTTTTTCCCAAAGTAGAAATCGTGATTTTTAAAGTTCTTTTACATTTACATTTAATGTTGCATCGTCCTAAAACCGCTTTATTTTTGCGCATTTTCTGTTCAACTATATTCTGCTCCAATACAATTACAATATATTTGAGTTTAAATGATCATCAAACTCTAATTCTATCTACAACGAAGCCTAATTTCAATGGATGCAGAATGCAAACAAGTGATTGTATGATGAGTTGTATAAGAATTGCTGAATTTACAAAATTATTTAATTCTGGAGTCTGGAATAAAAGTGTATGAAAGAGATATTCACTTCTATCATATAGAGAGCTAAACGATTGACATTTCGATGACGTCATTTGAATAAAGTGCATTTTTTTTCGATGAATTTTTAGGTTTCAAGTAAAATAAATTATTGTAGTATTGCGATAATATAAAAAAAATCTAAGAACGTTTGAAACGTGTTTCTTCAATTTAAATTTTTAACCTCATTACAATACTCCCCCTATACATTACACAATATATATACAATGTGCGAAGAAAGTATAAGGATAAGCGAAAACTCGCCAGATCTAGAAATCTTTTAGACGGAAATGTATGCTAATTTCTTAAGTAAAATTATTGATAAAATTAAGTTATTTTTCGTGTAAATTAGTTAAATTTTCCAAAAATAAATATGTATAAATTTACTTAATAAATTTTAAACCCATATATCTTGGGAAAAAATATAATGACAAATGTTGTTTCATCTAAAATTATAGTAAAATTTGCACATTTAAAAGCAAAAAATGACCATTTCAAATATAAAGACTGGGTTTCTAAACAAAATTCACACTTTCTTCATTTCTTCACGGTTTTTGTACGATGCAAAAAGGGACTTATATGTCTGACCTTGAAAAAGGGAAAATTCTTGCTTTTAAAGAATGTGGATTGAGGGGGAAATTTCGAAAAAAATTAAAAGATGTAAAACTGCAGTTTCTATTTTTTTAAAAGAACCTGGAAAGTCTGGAGGGAAAAAACAAACTGGAAGACCAGAAATTCTAACGCATCGACAGAAAAGAATGGTTGAAAGAAGAGCTGGTGACAAAAAAAAAATTACAAATGAAGATTGAAGAAATTTGGAATTACCAAGTTCCACACGAACAGTTAAAATTGTTTTGAATAAAGATCCGAATATATGGTATGGGGAGTTAATGTCACGTCCGCCGCTTGAAAAGGTCCATAAGGAAAGAAGATAAGAGTTTAAAAAAAATACATATCCCTCGGTCCAAAATGGATTGATGTAATATTTTCGGACGAAAAGAAGTTCAATCTTGATGGGCCAGATGGTTTTCACTATTTTTGGTATAATCTGCGTAAAACCAAAGAAGTTTTTTTCAAACGTCAATGCGGTGGAGACACAATAATGATTTGGGGCGCTTTTGCAGCAAGCGGAACCACACCTCTAGTTTTTATCAACTACAAAATGAACTCTGACAAATATGTTGATTTGTTAGGCGAACATTTGTTACCTGAGGCCCCACTAAGTACTTCATGAGACTATATTTTCCAACAGGGTAACGCGTCCATGCACGTTTCTAAGAGTGCAAAACTCTGGTTTTAAGCTTATTCGGTAAATTTACTTGATTGGTCGGCGAGGAGTCAAGATCCCAATTCAATAGAAACTTTATATGGCCTCCTAGGTCGAGAAGTTTATAAAAATAACACACAGTATCAGTGTAAACAGGATCTTGTGTTAGCCAGCAAACAAGCTTAGAATAGCATGTCCACAGACACTTTAAAAGAACTTTCAGCATCGATGACCTCTCTTCAAAAAATATGTTGTTTTCTCGATTATTAAGAGAAAAGTTAAGTAATGAGAACATCAAATAAAAGTTAAGTAATTAGAACATCAACTAAAAGTTAAGTAATTAGAACATCAAAAGTTAAGTAATTAGAACATCATAAGAAGGTCAACTTTTATAAGGATCATATTTGTTGTTTCATGTGTTGTAAATGTTATTGTATAATTTCATATTAGAGGCCAGGAATATCAAAAATTCATTTTGATAAAGTAAAAGTAAAGTATATTCTCATTCAATTATATGTTGTCCATATACTTTTTTCGCACAGTTAAGGAAAAGTAGCAAACATCGAAATATAGACTAAAACTCATAAAATGAATTCATCTGAGTCAACGGCTTTAATTTCCAGAATGAAACTTTAAAGTGACTTCAATGAATTACTTGAGACAGAAAAACTTTTATTCGTCAATATCAATCAAGTTTCAAGTGAAAGGCCAATGAAGAGTTATTACTACTTTTTTTTATTTTGGTTAACTGAAGACGCTTTTCACTGTAACAGAAAAGCTAATTTAATGAAACTTTGTATTTAAGTCCCTTAATGGTTATTCTGATGTTTATTGGATTTTGATATGATTCGGAAAAATATAATGGAATTTTGCGAAATGCTCCGCAAATTTTTATAGGTAAGTCAGTAGTGAAAAGCTGAGAGAAATGACTAAAATCGTTGAAATATTGTAATTAAGTACTTGTTCTTCAGGTAATTTTTGGCAACAATGTGAATAAGTCTGACACCATGACTCTAGGATAAACCTATTGCGAGATATTTTAGTGTTTTAGAATTCGAAGGAGCTTTAAGGCCAATTAAGTTGTTAAATACTTATTTAGGGTCAATTATTTGGCAACTGAAACGAAAGAGAGCAAAATTAAAAGAGGTATAATTGATATAATGTCAGAAAAGTATTGATATAATGTTATTAAAAAGAGGTATAATTGATATAATGTCAGAAAAATAGCCATGTTATTTTCTGATAATACTCTCAATTTAATGCATAAGGAAATAAAAAACAGTGAATTTGAATCTGCAGGGAAATTTATGTGCTGCCCACATCAGATTTTTTTATTCGTGTCAATCACATTGGAAATTTATTTTTTTTACCAAAATATTGTTGAAGCAACTATTTCCCCAAGATCAATTATAGTTCTTAGAGTATAAATGATAAAGATTGGGCATGAAGTTTGTAAGCAGACCTGATTTAACCAAGTACTTATTTCATTTTTCGAAATACTTGGTAAAAAGAAATAGTAGTATAAATAAAGCATTCAATAACAATAAATAAATAAATAAATAAATATATATATATATATATATATATCATTATTTATATATATATATATGACTATTTCAATATAAATAGTTTTTCATACATTTACGGTAGTTTTAACAAATTCCATATAATTTATTTTACGGCACATTTAAAGTATATTTTTATATTCGTAAAATTTTTTTCAAAGGACTCTGACAGAATTACAATCTATAAAGTCTCTAGTGACTTATATTATTCTCGTATAAAATCCTTTATATGTAGGCTTATCATTTTTTTATCGTACATCAAATAAAATATCCCTTTGAATTTGACTATCTTTGATATCACAAGCTAAAGGGCTTAGACGAAGGACAAAAAGAACTATGCAGATAAAACGCCATCTACCTTGACAGCCTATAATATGCAGAAAAATAATATGTTTATACATAAATGTTGGCTGCATAGAAATTTATAATTTTAGATAAAATTTTTGCTATTTCAAAGTTTTATTATTTCAAATTACTTTAATTCATAACTTTATACCACATGGGTTTTCTTATTTACTTGAAGTTCATTAGTAAAATTGTATTGCTATATGCTTGAGTTATATGAAATGTTTTATAGTTTAGTAAGTAATCTTCTCACAGTTACATTAGGGATTATACAGAAAAAGTAATCATGTACATAATGTCAAATTATATATTTTTTCCGTTTTGGGTGTCTAATGAAAACTAGCAACTCAAAGTGTTTTTTTAATAATTTTTACACCTATTATTTTTTCTTCTTTTCGGGAGGAATGAAAATAATTGGGTAAGTTCTGCTGTGATTACGTGATTTAATGAATATTTGAAAATTGTTTCTTGCATTAATATATTTTTCTTTTCTCCTTTATCTACTTCCTTAATTACTTTCGTCAAAGACAACGCCAATATGACATTTTAATCTTTCTCCCTCCCTCCTAAAGGAATAAAAAGATGAAGCATTTGGTGTATTAATCTTCCTGCACCCTATTTTATAACACCCATAGATATTTTGAGTTTTTGACTAAGCGTCGCCTCTTATTACTTTTTTCCGATTTTTTTTATTAAATCAATTTGGAGTATTACCTTTATCTTTTTATATTTAGACTGGGTTAAGGCATGTCTGAAAATATTTTAAGATGGTTCCATTCATTACCTTTTTCCACATCTATGTAAAAATTTTGTTGTATGTAGTATATGACTCTACAAATTCAAATTAAGTCCCTGGTTATGTCTTTCATAATTAATTATATTGAGTTTAATTACACGCAATAATTCGGATCATTAATAGAATTTACTCTGAATTTGCAGTTTTGATCCACCTTTCGATTTCTTTCGGCAACTGGACATATTACTTCCCCTGCAATACATGGTAATGTATAGGGGAAGTACTGGAATTATGCCGAAAATCGCAACTCGAGTTTTCGATGGATCTACACGTTTCGAGACTTCTAGAATACGAAAAACCTATTTTTAGCGTGACGTCTGTGTGTCTATATTTATGTGTGCCTGTCTGTCTGTGCATATTTTGTACCCACTGTAACTAAAAAACTAATGGACCGAATTTCATAAAATTTGGTAGGTAAGTCACTTGTGGGCGAATCTGGTGCTGATTAGTTTTGGGTACGATTCAGGATAAAAGAACCCGCCTTATATTGCGAAATGGCCCGAAAAAGCGTGTATCCACGCTAGCTGAGAAACTAAAGGACCGATTATCACAAAATTCGGTAGATTAGTCTCTTGTGGGACACCCTGATGCTGATTAGATTTTGGTACGATTCGGAAAAAAGATAACTTACCTTTTTCTACAAAACGGCCCACAAAAATCGTCAAAATCTAAAATAAAAATCTACGTTTACTCAAATATATCCATTACATGCTTGTTTCATACGTGATTTTTAACTATGAAAGGAAGAAGACCAGTCCCATTGCATTAGGACTAGCCGTTCTCGAGATAATTTAGTTTTTTTCGTATTTAGTGAAAAAAAAAATTATTAAAAGTGAATTAAATTTAGTTAAAATTAAGAGAACGTGAATATAAGTCTGCAGGGAAAGTCATGTGCTGCGCACATCAGATTTTTTTCATAGGTGACATTTCAAATATACAAAAAAAAACATATCTCAAGAAAGGTTCGTCTTAGATATACGGTGTTGGTCTAAATTTGTTCATCGTTACTAGTTTCGTATAAAACAAGTATTTAACTGATCCATTTAAACATATATTGTATTTAATGTAGATTGTTATGGGCCATTTTGAGAAAAAAAATCTGGTTCTTTTGCTTCCAATCGTACACAAATCTAATCAGCACCAGGGTAACCCACAATTGCTTATTTGTAAAATTTTGTGAAATGTTGTTAATTTGTTTTCCAAGTGAAGTTGATACATACGTATTTTAAGGGCCATCCCGAAAAAAACCCGGTTCTGCCTTTCCAAGGTTTTTTTTTGAATTATTGGTTTTTGAATTCCGTCATATGACTGGCATGTTTTCTAGTCTTATGAGATGAATACATAAAATATTTTACATTTCACAGCATTACGGGCTCTAAGACCACAGTTTCCCTCTGTCAGTCCGTCTATATGTTTGCCTGCTTGTTTCTATAACAAATGGTGAAACATTTGGCGTCAATTAGCAACTTGGCGGCACATTCGACAAAATATAACAGACTTGGTAGCATTGGCAAAATGATGCGGAATTTACCAAAATTTTGCCATATTTGATAAAAGTGACACTAAATGGAAACTCGACCAAGAATAAAATAGAACAAAGGAAAACTGTCAAAAATAAACTATCGCTTAACCAGATTAGTGTTTTAGGTTACCCGAACCATATAAAACGATCTAAAAATTCAATTTTCAATTCCGTTAAAATACTTGCATTTTCGTAGTGTCGGGAAAGTGAAATTAAATATGTAAAACGTATATAATTTGGGGCTTTTGCAATATAAATTATAGAGTCTCGTCATTGCATGATATCTTCTAAATATTTAAAGCCTTTTGGCGACACATTTGTTTTTGCATTCTACTTCAAATAGCATCCTCTTGTGACTCAGCGTTGCTTTAAAGGGCCAAAATAAATAAATTAACAAGGAGACAGAAAAAATTAAGAAATTTCGACCCTGGAATCTTGTGATATGCAAATTTTAAAACATGTTGCTTGTCAAAAGCTTCACATACATCTTTTAGCAAACAAAGTAATACAAAATATGTCACTTAATACTTTGTGCCAAATATAGGATTTCTATGTGCTGTATCTAGACAAATTATTGTGTAGTATTGTCAATTTCACGAAATGTAACCACTTTTGTTATATTTAAATTTTATCTGAAGCATTCAACATATACTGGTTCAGTACAAGAAAGGGGTACATATTGTAATCAATAACAAGTAGTATTGTCTCTTTTATATCATTTTCTCTCAAAGTAAGCTCATTTTTTTTTAACTTGTTCAATCTTCGCTAAGTATAATTCTGTATACAATATTCTTAGTAAAGAGTCGTCCGTCAACGCCTGTTACAATAAGAACTTTTAAAAATGTCGTTCTTATAGCGTAGTCTCGAGCTGTGTACAAATATATGTAATTTCTCATTCGTAGTATTGAGAAAGTATTGCATTCAAAAAATTTTTCGATTTCGATAATAATATATTGGTATAGTAACGTATATGGGAATATTATATTAGAACTCCAAATATAGTCGCTTGGACCATATTTGGAGTGCTGTCTGTATGTCTGTGATCGATTTCTTGTGCAGACAACGGCCACATATATTAATGGATTTTCACAAAATTATATATCCAGCTTTGTTATAAAATTATAGAAATAGATATATTTTTTACTTTCCTTATATACATAATGTATAAGGAAAATATTGTGAGGGGTCGGAAATTCGAATTCGAGTTTTTGACCGGAGAGTATGTTCAAGGCATCCCTGATCACGAATCTGACATTTTTCAAGTGATGTCTGTGTGTGTATGTGTGTGTGTGTGTGTGTGTGTGTGTGTGTGTGTATGTTTGTGTATGTGTGTGTATGTGTCAGTGAGTCTGTGGAGACGATATCTCACGAACATATAGAGCGAATCAAAGAAATTTGGTACAAAAATCACAATCCAATTAATACTGGGAGCCTATTGTTTTTAAACGAAATCGAATGTTAGGAATCCCCCTAAATTTTCGAGTGAAATTTTGAAAAAATCAGTAAAAAATCAAAACCTTTAATAAAGTTACTCAAATAGACATTTTTTATGTAATTTTTCCCCCTAGAAAACAATTGACATAAACTTTAGAACGATAGCATGAACCGTTCTCGAGATATTACACATTTTCTAAATAAATTTATCCAAAATCCCAAATATTAAAAAATATATATATTAACTGTTGAGAAACATGTTCACTTGTCATATGTAATATCATGCGTTACATTTGGTGACATCATTCTCGTGGATCTAGCTCGTTCCATTCATGAGAAAATATATTTTGAGTAATACTTTTGTATTTGAACGCCAATAGTTATTTATCTGCTATAAGAACAACCTATTTCTCCTTCCATAACGCTTGGCAAGATTTTGGCGACGAATTTAGCGGAATGTCGCCAACTTAGCGGCTTTTTTAATGTTGCTAAATTAACGAATATCTCGTCAAATTGATAAAAAATGACGCTAAATCAATAAAAATGTCTACTCATTGACGAAAATTCAATATCTTGGAAAGAATATAAATATCTACTATAAGAAAAACCTATTTTTTATTGTAAAAGTAGTAAATTCATTGCATTATGTAAGGAAAGTCATGTGTTGCCCACATCAGATTTTTTTTTTTAATTTGAGCGAAAACTTCGAAATGTATTCGAAATTTTACACTTTAGTACGTGGTAGCATAGGACAAAATTTGACATAATCTTGCATAAAAATGTATATTTATGGCTGGGTGATCACGGTACTTTATAGTTTCAATCATTGTTATGAGATATAGCTGTGATATTATGTGTGTTCATGTCGAAATTAGCCCTCCTCGGAGGGTTAATTTCACCCCCGGGGGGATACCTTTTCAAGTGTGGCATCAATCGAAATATTTTTGCTTTAAGTTATTTAAAGTGGAAGGTAACACGCTATAATTGTAATCATTTGGATCCATGATACCAATTTTCCAAAATTGCTAGGTTAAAATTCGAAGAAAATGCAACTCAACATGGATCCTAATATGAGAAAATCGTGTTGAACTATACTGTAGTTTTTAGTGTTGTAGTGTTAACAACGCTTATTAAATTTCATACTGTTAAATATATTGTAAAAGTAATATATTATTTTCACGGAATTTTTCGATTTCGAGATTTCATTGCTAATAAATATTTTAGGACCTGCTGAACACGTGTTGACTGTTTTTAAAGTGATGTTAGTCTGTCTGCTTATGGTCGATTTTTTTGTGTAGCAATTTTTTTGTGCAGCAAATATTAATATATTTTCACAGTACTTTTAATACAGTTTTGTTAAAGAG